>PVIU01003995.1:0-65321 GCA_004026605.1 Ondatra zibethicus
GTGTCTGCAGTTCCAGTACACTCGTTTGCCCATATTAGGACCCAGCTTTATGAGGCTTTCCAAGACAACTTGGAAACCAATGGCTTTCCAGGAACTCCTCAGGCTTTCAGCGTGAAGCTGGGACTGCAGGAACATCCAGCCTCACAGACTGAGGAATTACCAGATTCTCAACCTCTCTAGTATGAAGACAGACTTGTCAGACAGCCCAGAGAATATTGTGTCAGGCATTTGTGATGGCTTCAATGACAGTCGTGCCCATAAGCTGATTTGCTTGAATGCTGGATCCCCTGTTAGGAGAGTTGTTTGGGAAGAATCAGGAGGCATGGCCTTGTTGGAGGAAGTGTGACCCAGGGCTATGCACAGGATGTTCTCTTGGCTTGCTGTCAAGCTCTCGGCTGCTGCTCCAGCCGCCTGCTGCTCCAGCCGCCTGCTGCATGCTGCCTCAACTCCACTCTGATGGACTCTAACCCTCTGAAACTGCAATTCGCAAAAAACTCTTCTCATGGAAGTTGCCGTGGTCACGGTGTCTTATCAGAGCTGTAGAACAGTAACTAACACGGCAATCTAACGCAGCCTCTCTCTTTAGTTTAAATTCTCCCTCCCCCTCCCTCACTCCTCTCTCTCTCTTTCCTGTCTCTCTCTGTCTCTTTCTCCTCTGTCTCTCTCCTTTCTCTCTCTCTCTCTCTGTTTGTTTGTAGGTTTAAGGAAAACTTGTGGGAAGCAGGTCTCTCCATCCACCACATGGATCCCAGGCATTGAATTCAGGTTGTTAGACTGGGCTGCAAGCACCATTATCAGCCCAGCCATTTCAAAGGCTCAAATCCTCTTTCAATATACAATTGTTTCATCATTCCCTAGAGAAGCCTAACTAGCACAGCCACCCTTATCTCACTTTTAATTCCTTCTGCACAGACATAAGCTTTGAGATGCATAGAATTGGTTTGCTGTTTCACAATCATTCGTTCGTGGAGGTGAAGGTGTGGAAGGGATCCAGCCTATCTAACCTTTGGATGCCATTACTACAAACTCAAGTTTTAGAAAGGAAAGAAAAAAAGTCACATCATGTTTTGAGTGAGTTTGTGACTTTGTGTTGGGTGGCGTTCGTAGCTGTCCGGAGGCACGAGTGTGCCATGGGTCGCAGGGCAGGCATGCCTGATGGGCAAAGATGGTTCATGGGCTCTGTGTTAGTTCCCTTGGACTGGATCACAAACTAGGTGCTTGACAGCAACAGAAACACACTGTCCCGGAGTTCTTCAGGCTGAGTCCAAAATCAAGGTGCAGGAAGAGCTTTGCTCCACTTCAAAGCTGCAGGAGAATTCTCTGTCTGCCCACAGCCCGCTATCTGTGGGCTTTTACTGACCTTGCTACCCACACAGCTATATTCCTTCACACTGTTTTCCCTGTGTGCTTTTCTGTCTCTGGGTCCACATTTCCTCCTTTTATAAGGATACCCTGTCATATTGGCTAAGGGCCCACACCAACTGTGCCCTATTTTTGATGAACTTCCACCGTAAAGATTGCATTTGCAAAGACGGCCACATTCTGCTGTACCAAGGGTTAGAGTTGTCTCTTTCAACACATCTTCATCAATTCAATCCCTATTAGGTACTAATTAGTTCTACAGTAGATGGAGTGGATCCTTTGGGGGAGAGGGCCACATTACTTCTTCCTACCCACACATTCAAGTCCCGTCCTTAGAGATGAACCTCACTACTCCCTCCCATCAGGCCTGCAGTCTGCTCCACACCCTTGGTAGCCTGGCCGGGCAATGTGGCTGGCTTTGGTAAACAACACACATTCTTGGATCATTCTTGCTCTAAGTCTTAGCCAAGGTCTCCAGATGCCTTGTAACTTTCTCTCATTCTTTTATTATCCGGTGATCTTTCTGTGAGACTAGAGACCACTGGCTAAGCATAAGTGAAGCTGACCCTGCACCCTAGCATTGACACTGCAGACTGGCCAGCAGGACTGCCCAGCTACGCCCAGCCCAGACTGCTGGGCTGTAGCATCAAGAACAAATAAAATGCATGTTGTTTCAAGCTTCTAAACTTTGGAGTGATCTTCTGCCCAGCAATGATGATCTGGTGTAAGAGGCTTGAGTCTTCTGTTGCTCACCTTCCAATCACCTAAACCAAATCAGTTAATTTTTTTTTTTTTGGATTTTCGAGACAGGGTTTCTTTGTAGTTTTTGGTGCCTGTCCTGGAACTAGCTCTTGTAGACCAGGCTGGTCTCGAACTCACAGAGATCTGCCTGCCTCTGTCTCCCGAGTGCTGGGACTAAAGGCGTGCACCACCACCGCCCGGCTCCAAATCAGTTAATTCTAACAGCTCTTGGGAAATGTGTGTATTTTGCTTCTCTGGCACTGTGTAACCCTGATTTCAGGTTTTTATTTCCTAGGTAAAAATCCAACTAAGGGGCTAGAGAGATGGCTCGGAGGTTAAGATACTTGTAGCTCTTGTCCAGGACCTGGGTTTGGTTCCCAGCACATCACAATCAGGGGTTTGTAACTCTACTTCTGGTGGATTCAACACCTTCTTCTGGCCTCCATGGACACTTGTATACATGCGGTGCATATACAATCAGGTAGATACGCACAAAGATACATGATGAATGCATAAATAATTTAAAACAACAACAACAACCCAACTCCAAGAACCACACATAGAGAAATTCATCAGCTCCAGTGATTGAGAAGCCCAGGGTTTGCTATGGCTTCCAGTGTAACTTAATTCAAGGACTTTTATGAAAATATCAGAGATCCATTGGCCCCCTACCTTTTTTCTGCTTCCCTTTGTAGGTCTGCTGAGATGTTAGACAACCTCGTCCTACCTGAGGTTGTCCTGCAGTTCAAAGTTCAAGTTCCTCCTGTTTGGCAAACCTAAGAGGAAGCTGGATGTGTGTACATGTTTATGTGTGTGTTCATGTGCTTGTACATATTTATGTGTGTGTTCATGGGTGTACATGGGTATAGAAGCTAAGGGTCAACATTGGGCCTTATTCTCCAAAATCATCCACCTCATTTTTTCTAACAGACTCTCACTGGGGCCTGGGTTCATTCATTTGTCTAGGGACTAGCTTTCTAGAGAGCCTCTGCGATCCATGTCTCCAATTCCCTAGCACGAGGATTACAAGTATTATGTTGCCATGTCTCTTCTTTTTTAAAAAATGTATCTTATGTTTTGCTTGCATGTGTTTCTGTGTACCACATGCATGCCTGGCAGCCATGGAGGCCAGAAGAGTCCATTAGATCCTCTGGGACTGGAGCCACAGATAGTTGTGAGCTGCCACGTGGCTGTTGGGAATTAAACCCAGGTTCTCTGGAAGAGCAGCCAGTGTTCTTACCCACTGAGCCATCTCTTCAGACCCCCATGCCTGGCTTTTAAAATGGCTTCTGGGGATTGGTTGTAGGTCTTCATACTTGCTACAAGGGCAAACAATTTACCAACTGAGCTATCTTACCAGTCCCAAGAATATTTTTTTTCTTTTTATTTTTTTGATATAGGGTGCCATGGCGTTCAAGTTGGCCTCAAACTTGCTACATGGTGGAGGCTGACCTGGAAGTTTTTATATTCTTAATTCTGCCTCCCAAATACTAGAGTTTGAAGTATGTGCCACCACACCTGGGTACCAGCAAGAATTCTGAACGTTGTTGGACCAACTGGCAGTCAGGCCAGAGGGAGGAAATGTTCTTGGGGTTAGGCACCTGTCCATGCTGAGCTAGTAGGTGGACATGGTGAGTGGAGCACTGCTGGGGGGAGGCATAGACTCACTGCAACCATCTGGGGGAGTTTTGCACGAAGAACAGGGATGGCATTTCTAGAAGAAATGGAAAGCTGAGCAGCTAGAAAATAACAGATGTTCGTTCTCTATCGTATTGCTGGGTGAACAGATAACAGTAATAGCTTACATTTATTAAATACTTATTAGGTATCTGGCACTTCTCTAAGTACTTTATGTATATTAATTCCTTTTAATCCTCTCAATTTAGGAGCAGATGCAGCTATTTCCCCCTGTTACAAACTGGGAAGCTGGGGCATCCAGTGGCCACCCTGCCTGTCCTTATGCAAATATACACAGTGTGAGACCCGCTGAACCTGCCTGACAGCTATTGCCCTTAACAACCAGTCTGCATAGAGAGATGGTCCGATTTGTGATGTATTTGCCACGATAGGAAAGCAACCAGCATTCAGCAGGAACCATATTGAAAGTTTTAACTTTGAACTGTGTTCTTTTCTCTGACTAGCAATGTGTCGTATAATTCTCACCAGACACTCTGGGTGCTCTCAGGTCTTATGGATGTGGCCAGTGGGTCATAAGGAGAAACAGTGTGCTGGCTACTAACTCCAGTGTCTTCATCGGTTTTTGCAGACAAGCTAGGATCATCTGGGAAGAAAGAAGTTAATTGAGGAAGTGCCTCCATCAGATTGGCCTGTAGGCAAGCCTGGGGGGGTATTTTCTTGATTAATGTTGATGTGATTGGGCCCAGCTGACTTAGGGCGGTGCAACCCTTGGGGAGGTGGTCCTGTGTGTACAAAGGAAGGTAGCTGAGCATGCTGTAGGAAGCAAGCCAGTAAGCAGTTCTCCTCCATGGCTTCTGCTTCACTTCCTGCCTTCAGGTTCCTGCTTTGGCTTCCCACCTCTAGAATTGATGGATTGTGATTTGTAAACTAATTAAACCATTTCTTCTCCAAATTTCTATTGTTGTTGTTGTTGGTAGTGTTTGCTTTTGTTTTGTTTTGACACAGGGTTTCTCTGTGTATCCTTGGCTGACCTGGAACTTTCTCTCTCTGTAGACCAGGCTGGCCTCGAACTCAGAGATCTGCCTGCTTCTGCCTCCCAAGTACGCGGTTCCAGGTTGGTGCTGAGCAGTGTTTAAACACAGGAACAGAAAACACCCTAGAACAGGGTTTCATTGTGTAGCCAGGTGAGCCTTGAACTTGTGATCTTCCTACTTCAGCCTATGGAGTACTGTGATTACAGGTGTATGGCAACAAACCAGGCTGGTATATATAAAATTTATGATGGGTTTATTGGGCTGTAAGACATCATACAACAAGGGGCTTTGGTACTCCTGCTAGGTCACAGAACCATGGTAGACAGAATTCTAATGTGGTTTCCAAGATGCTCAGTCTCTGATATGTAATACCCTCTTCATGAAAGTGAGACTTCCCATGTGTCTGGATAGCTACTCCCTTAGTAGGATTGTATTGCAGTACAAAAATGGTGGAATAGTGTCTCTCAAAGACATCTAGCCAAAAGAGAAGGTTCTTTACTGGCTTTGAAGAAGGAAGTTACCAAGATTCTAGAGTACTGGGTCTCAACCTGTGGGTTGCCCCCCCCATGGTCACACATCAGATATCCTGCATATCAAATATTTACATTACAATTCATAACAGTAGCAAAATTACAATTAAGTAACAACGAAATAATTTCATGATTGGGGGTCAAGACAACACGAGGTACTGTATTAAGGGTTTGCAGTGTTAGGGAAGTTGAGAGTCATTGTGCTGGAGGCATTCTAAATGAAAGCATCCCTTGGCTAAGAGCCAGTAAGGAAGAAGATTGTTCTCCTACAATCATTGGGAGCTGAGTTCTGTGCCCATGAGATTGGAAGAGAACCCTCCAGCCTGATTTACACCTTGGTAAGGTCCCAGGAAATGCCTGAGCTCTGCCCACCTTCCCTTCCACTCCCTCCCATGCTGAGAGGAAATAAGTGTGTATGTGTGTGGGGAATTTGCTATCAGTAGTAGTGTCTTTCCGATTCAGTGTTTAAGTGGTCACCATGGTACCAAGCCCCTCCCTCCAGCTATGATCACTGCACTACCCACAACACCTGAGAGAGGGATCCGCCTCACCATCACCAGGTGGAAGCCTAGGCGTGTCCCGAGGTCATTTTGTGCCCCTACAATTGAAAACAGAGGTTTGCTATGCATTTGATTGTAGAATAAAAACGAAAACACATTTGTGTAACAGGCCCGTGGATTTTTGTGGTAAACTTAAAAAACCTTTTCTGAGACAAGGTCTTGCTATGAAGTTAGGCTAGTCTTGAATTTGTGATTCTCTTGCCTCCGCTTCCCGAGGACTGGGATTACAGGCACGAGTTGATGTGCCTGGGTAAAACTTTTGGATGTTTTGGGAGCCTATAGAGTTTGAGGTGTGCTTTCAATATCCATTTGTGTTAATCTTCAGCCTGGAGTCCCAGCACAGGCAACAGCCAGGACAGACTTAAAGTCATGTAACATATTAGCACAGGGCCCCATACACTGTAAGGGGCATGATCTTGAAGCTGAACAAGCTGGGGTACTGGAGCCCCTTCTTTGCGGGTCACATTTAATGTCTTCTCAAACCCTCCCTCTTTGGACTTTCCCCAGGTGAGGCAAATAGGCTGGCATGTCTTGGTCTCAGTATACCCAGCAGAGTGGGTGCACAGTCCACCTGCTGAACCAGCAGGGTATAGAACGAATCCAGCTTGTGCAAAGGGCAGCTCCTATGACATCTGCTCCACAGATAAAGCCCAGTTGAGGACGCTGATCCTCCTGAGATTCAAGTCCCACCAACTGGGCGATGAGGAAGGAGGAGGCAGTCATTTACATTAGGGTCATTTGAATATCCTCCAACACGACTTTCAAGATAACTGGTCGTCACAAGCATTCCCTTGTCCCCGTGATTGCAATAACGTCAGGAAAAACCAAATTCCAAAGCAAGCAGACCGGTCTCATTGCCCGGCCCCGGGAGGGTATTCGATGGGTTTGGCTAAACATAGAGCTGGGGGCCCTGCCCAGGAACTTCCTGGCTTTTACTAGTTTGTCACCCCAAACCTAACTTCTCAAAGGCTTTTCTTTGGAAGTGTGGGTGCGAAACTGCTTTCCTAATCACACCATGCTGCAGGCTCTCAGAACATCTGTATATTATTTGAAAACCGAAAGAACATCCGTTTGGGTTGTTCGGGTGGGTGTGGGACCATGCCGCCGTGGGATGAAGCAGCAAGGGAACACTTTAAAAACATGTCCACATTGTTTTCAAAGAGAGGCAGAAAAATTATGGAAAAAAAGCCCTTACAAATTACGTTGGTTCAATTACAAATTTAATTAAAAAAAAAAGTGAAAAGTCAAAAGCCGGCCTTCCTCACTTTTAGCACCAATGTAGGAGGAAAAAAAATAGGTTGCTGGGAAGCCCAAGCGATAAAGATCTCAGTAAGAGACAAGGGACAAAACTCATTACAGATAAGCCTAGTCCTCGCATTTCCCCCCGGACGCCTCTCCCTTGTAGCTTACTTAAAGCGTGGCTCCTTGGGAAGCAGCCGGAAAATCCAGTCCTGCCCTGGGGTGCTGCTTTCCTCTGGCCCGGGTGAGAGGCGCACTTCACTCGTCCTCTGCCCAACCAAGCCCCCGTGCAGCCACCTTCTCTCCGGAGCGAGAGTTGGGTAAACTCCGCCACAGACCTTCGTGGCTTGGGGAAAGCGAGTGTAGAACTGGGGCTGGATTTTGCAAGCCTGGGATTGACTCCCCCACCCCATCTTCCAGCCTAGGCTCGGCCAATAGAAGCTCGGAAAGGGGAAGAAAAAAAAATCAAATCTCAATGCAACCCGAGTGCAAAGGCCGCTGGGCTTTGTCTCCTAGCCTGGAATGCACCAGGAGAGGGACGTTGGGGGTGCAGGCACGGTCAAGGAGTTAGGGCCGTAAGGAAGTCCCTCTCCATGAAATAGGTAGCTGCCGGCCCCTCCTTCGCCCCCAGGTTCTTCCCTTCTCCCCCCAGAGTCCCGGATCCACGAGCTATGCCAGCCTGGGATCTCTCCGAATCCGCGGAGAACGCTTCCTCTTTAAGAGCTCGCAAATGGAGCAGAGCCACGTTGACCCCAGAAGACAGCCGGTCTCTTCCCTGTCCTAGACCGAACCACGGCTACCAGCTCCCCTAAACGTACACCCTTTGCCCTGGGCACGCCTGGAGAGGCCAATAGTGCAAGTCCTTGGTAGCGTGAGCCCAGCGCGGCCGCTTTAAGAGAGTGCAGCGCGCGTACCCGCCCGCGGCAGCCCGGGGATGCGCGTGCTCGCGCGCCCGTGCTCGCGCGCCCCCGCCGCCGCGCGCCCCCAGCTCGCTTGCTCGCCCGCTCGCCGGCTTTAAAGTCTCTGCCAGGATTCATGCTCACATGTTACTTCCTGTATGGAGGCATGGCCAGTTTCCAGCCCCGCGCTCTCGGTTCCTCCCCAGCCTGCGCCGGAGCCACAACTTTCAGGAGCATGGACTGAAGGCGCCCTCGCCCCGGCGCCCCTCTGAGATCCTTTGTGTTTCTCTGCGCTCCTCCGGCCGTTTCTGTTCTGGGGGGGCTCTGCGCTCCGCCCCGCCGCTTCCCTCCCTTTCCCAGCTCGCAGACATGCCTCCTTCCTTGCCGGGGCCCTGGAAGGAGCTGCCCGCCTGAAGCCCGGAGCCGCCGTGCAGCGCACAGCCCCGCCGTCGCCCGCCGGTTCTTGGGCTGCGCTGCGCTGCCGACTCAACTTGGGGTTCTTCCTCTGCTCGCCGCCGCCACCCGCGGTCCCTGCCTGCCCCGGGCCCCGGGCTCTGCCGCCGTGCGCCTTCTCGCCCAGCCCGATCGGCTGAACCGTGTCTGAGTAGAAAGCCGCCCTTCTCTTCCGAGAGGATCGTCCCTAGAGTGGCTTTGCATCCTCGGTCACTTTTTGAGGTTTTTCCGGGGGCGCTTGGCAGTATCCAGGATTCCTGCGGGACCGGTCGCCGAGCGTGGGGAGCCTGTGTGGCGGACGAGCCGAGAAAGCCTTCAGGTTTAGCGGAGCCTCGCTCGGAAGCAAGAACTTATTCAACAAGTTTACCCCCCTGCTTTTCTCTTTTTCGATGTGCGTTTTCGGACATGCGGAGGTTACTGGAACCGTGTTGGTGGATTTTGTTCCTGAAAATCACCAGTTCTGTGCTCCATTATGTGGTGTGCTTCCCGGGTGAGTGAGGGCCGCCGATGGGACACGGCTCTGGCCCCCGCGCGCGGGGTGCGGAGTTGTCGCCGGGGCGCGGAGCATGGGCGCCAGTCTAGGGACCGCGGAGAGGGTGAAGGGGGGCCGGGCTGCCGGGGAGGAAAGAGGGATCTGCTTCATTGGCTCCGGCAGTGTTCTGGGAGGCTGGTAGTCGGGGAGGGCAGAAGCAGTGGCGGGCTGGGAAAGATTGGGGACTGAAATCTGCTCTGACTGTAGCTTCGGAAGCTTGGAGCAGCTTGAGTCGAGGGGTGGGGAGGTGGGGGACTTGCTTTGCTGATCCGGAGCGGATCCGGAGGGCTAGAGTTGCAGGGTGTCTGGGGAGACTGGCTGTGGGAAGGATGCTCTGTTGGTTTAAGTAATCTGGGGTGCTCCTATTGCTCCAGCGGGGATGGAAGGAGCTCATAACGGGGGCTCGCTTTGCATCCCTCTGACCCTTTGTAGGGGGTTGGTGTTTGGCGGAGGCTGGCTGCAGAGGATTCAGGATATGGGGAGCAGTCCGCGTTCTGGTCGCCGGAGCCACCTCCTTTCAGCCTTGCTCCGGGCTAAGGTGCGGGCTACGCCTCAGAGCCGGCGCGAGACAGCTCCCTGGACGCGGGGGCCTGGGGGCCGCTGGAAGGCAGGGAGCAGGGGGTTTTGGCTAGATCGGTGCCTCTTGGGGCTCGCGGCCCCTTTCAGTACCACTCTCAAGGACTGGGCTGCGAGGTCCAAGTGCAAGGGGCGGGTCGGCGGCTGGGTTGCTTTTGGCGTCCGGGCGGATTTTTTTGTTTTTTTTTGCTGTCTGGCGCGCCCTGCCTACCTTCATCTTTGCCCTTTTGCAGGCTGAGTGTGCCTGCCAGATTCAGACCCAGACCCGCTCCTTTTCTAGCCAGGTTAAGACTGGAATAAAATTGGCCACTGACGACAATCCTAAATCACTGCACGTAGCGGTGTGCCGCCGGCGACCCTCCACTCCCAGCCTTCAGCCCCCCTCCCCCGCTTCGGTGAGGGCAGAGGCCAACCTCTTCTCTTGCAGAGTCTGAGGGCTGCAGCTCCAAGCCTCCCTCAAGCTGCCCAGATCCTTTTCTGTGGGTGAAGGCCACGTCCTCTGTCCTGGCTGGGAGAAAAGGTGGGAGAGGGCGCGATTTGCTTTTCTTTCCTCGATCACCTAAGGACAGAACACCCAGTTTTTCTGCTTTCTCATCCCCCCATTCTGGGATATTTGGAGGCGGCGGTTATTCTAATCAAGAAAAAGATACGTGCCCCAGTGTTTCCGCTTTCCCTGGTTAATAGCCGCTTGTGCTTCGGTTGCCAGAGCGCGGGGTTTTTGGTGCAGCGGGTACCCCCAAGCCCGTCTTGCACCCAGAAGCCAGACGTGAGGACCCTCACTGCCCCCAGGGACCCGCTCTAAGAGGACTGTCAGCGAGTGGTCCCTTCTTGGTAGGTTCGAGGATGGATGCAAGGAGCAGAGGGCAAAACACTGCGGGTTCTTCGGCTCCTTTTTCTCGGCATACCCTCCGGTCTCCGGAGCTGTCAACCCAGCTCTTAGCACAGTCCAGAAACCCCGCTCCGAGGATTGGTCAGGGTGTGCGTGCCTACTCACTCGGAGGCCCAGGGTTTGCATCCTGGGGTCCTGCCTCTATGGAAGTAGACGCCGAGGAGCATCTCCTCTGAGAATCAGCACTTCTCTCCCTTAGAGACCATTGAACAGCATTTGTTTTTTATCACTGTCTCTGACAAGATTCCTTTTTTTTTTTTTTTCCAGAGACTTGCCAGCTGAGTGCGCTCGAGTGCACTCCGGGTCGAGCCTAGTAAGGGTCACTTTTTAATAGGGGCGGTGGGAGGCAGCCTTGCAAAACAGAAATTTCCAATTCCGTTTCTGGCTGACCCCTCCGGGCTGTAGCCAGTGTTTCTACAATGTCTTTCTTCCTTCTGGTGCCTGAGGAGGCTTGCAACCCAGTATGGGACCGCTAGGGATGCCGCCTTGTCGAGGCTTGAACCATTTCAGTTCTCATTTTTCGTCCCTGCCCAGGCTTCGAGGCAACTAGCCCTTATCCTCACCCCAGGAGCCGAGGGCGGTTTGTAAGAGGCACAGGGTAGGCAGCTTTTGGAGTCAGGGAAAGTAAAAATGTCACAGCCCTGGAAGATGCTGGTTTTTGGTTTGCCGAGGCCGCTGGACCTCAGGGGGCGCCCCAGAGCCACCCGTCAAGCTCCTGCTTCCTCTAGACAGGTTCAACCACCTGCACACACCAAAGGGTCGGGGCGCAGGCGTCCAGGTGCCCTGGCTGGGGGTTTGCGACATCTGGCGCTAGGCGGTACCCAGCTCAATGCTGCCGCCCGCGGTAGGCTGGAAAACCTTTGGGGACCGGTCGCTTTGGGACCCGCACTTCTTGCTGCCATAGCTTCGGAAACGTTTAACGTTTGTCTTGGGATACATTTTATTTAGCATTTGGTTTCCATCAGGGTCCTCCTTGTGAGTTCGTTACTGAAATTTTGTGTTGGTTATTTATTTATTTTTTTAATAATCCCACCGACTTTTCAGCTGCATGTGAGCCCCAGCTCTTGTTCAGAACTCAGAGTTGCTGTGGTTTAGGGAGGCCTTTGGAAGTAGCGAGGGCTTGGGTGTTTTCCAGCGGTCGGAAGCAGGGTTATGGCTCTTAACGGCGCAGCGAGTGTGGGATCCCTGCCACAGCTGGTGCTACAAACCATGCCTTCAGAATGCTGAGGGAAGGATTATCGAGCATGACAGTGGGCACCTCGCATTTTTTTTTCTAATTCTAAAATATTAGTATGGAAAATCCTGAGACGACTTAGTCGATTCTTAGATATCTCCTCTGAAGCCTCAACAATTGTCAGTGATTTCATCTAGATCCCCAACCTCCTCAACACACTAGTATGTGTGTGTGTGTGTGTGTGTGTGTGTGTCTGTGTGTGTGTGTGTTCGCGCGCGCGTGTGTGTGCCTGGATTGGGAAGGCAAGGCTTGCT
Source organism: Ondatra zibethicus (assembly GCA_004026605.1). Lineage (NCBI taxonomy): Eukaryota > Metazoa > Chordata > Mammalia > Rodentia > Cricetidae > Ondatra > Ondatra zibethicus. Next base: position 11,942 of record PVIU01003995.1, read on the forward strand.
ATCTAGCTCAAACTGGCCTCTAACCTGAGTTGGGCTCAGGTATGCCTGGAATTCCTGATCCTCCTACCTTCAGGCATGCTGGGGTTACAGGCCCATTGTCAAACATAAGATTTTAAATATAATTTTGAGGGGTTGACATAAATCTTTTGTCTTTATCCCCAGATACTGGGAACTGAGTCACCTCCGACAGGATGTAAAGTAGATTACTTGAAAGGGTTAACTTTTGTCCCCCTCCCCAAATTAATTTGCACTCTTTAGCTATTCATACAGATTCATAAAAACCAATTTCTTTTGGCTGTTAGAGTCATTCTCTTGGACTCTGATGGCCTGTTGTGCTGACATTGTATCTAGCAGGTTGCTGTTGGAACACTTTGGAAGGAGAAGCCTGGCTGCTTTTGTCCTGGATAGCTCAGAATCGAGTGATTGACATCCGACGTCCCGTGAATCCTAGCTGGTCCAGCAACAGGCTTCTCTAGCTACTACATATGTGACTTGGGCATTTCAGTGGCCATGCCTGGGACCTCTGCAGGCAGAGACTAGGGTAGAATTCGGAAGTCTTCACACTTCGTCTTAGAAGTGAGGTCTGACAAGTTTCTCACTTCCATGTATTCGTGTGAGAAAGAAGACTTTGTTATCTGGTCTGTACACTGAGTCCTGTTGACACGATTAGAATCAAATCTTCCATCTCTCCTTCCAGACATTGCTTTTGGTGCGGATTTCTGAGGTTAGAACCCAAACACAAACAGGCATAAATACACGAAGGTGTACCTGAGTCTTTACAAAAGAGAGGACGTTCCCATCTTGGCTGATCTGAAGACGGGGGCATTTAGATGACTTTGAATAGCACTGTTTACACTGAAGCAGAGACTATGTTGCTTAAATGAATGTCCAGGAAGTATTGATGATTTAATGCTGTGAGAAAAAGCCAATACAAAACAGAAAACAATCACAAAACCAAACCAACCAACCAAACAAAAACATCTCCCCACTCCCGTTTAATATTTCTGTTGTTTACTCCTAAGTAGGCATTAAAATCTCCTGTACCCATGGAGGAGTTGAAAGGAGTGTCTGTGCCACACAGTGACCTGTATTGTCTCTTGTCCCTGCTCTCCCTTTCTTTCCTCCATCTTCAGCCACAGAAGCAATCTGGCATCTACCTGCACCTTCCTGAAGCTGGAAAGGCCATGGAACCAAGTAGGTGAGCTGGCCTGTACCATGCCTTCGGTGGTAAAATACGCCTTCGGTGGTAAAATATGCCTTTCGTGGCGTTTATTCTGTTTCTTTTCAGTGTTCTAATGGTAGCCTGTGGGGCCCTGTTGATGCAAGGTCCAGATGACAGGCGTGCCTACGATCAACACTTTCGCCTCAGGCCGTATCTCTCCATAACTTGGAGCACTGTGGGAAGACCTAAGGATCCCAAAGTTCCATCTACAGTGGTGGCGTTCTCCAGTCAGCCTGTGATCTGCCTTGGTTCCAGGTTGACCACTCTCGGGTCCTGGGTGGTCATCCGTGGCCCTGGGATTCTGCCTCTACCCGTGCAAGGAATAAAAGTCATTGTGCTTTAGTAATACAACAAAGCTAAGGAAGAAGTTCCCTGTGCTGAGTTTCCCCGCTGCGCTTGATCTAGGTCAAGGTAGTAGCTATGTACAGCAGAGCAAGGGACCTGGGTGTGAAGCCGTTCTCAGCAGAGCGTTCTCAGCAGGCCTGAAGTCGGACGTTGGTCTCTGGCTTGGCTCAGCACTAAGTGGGCATGTTTTAGATCCCTGTCAGCTACTCTAGATCTGCAGGAAGTCTTGACAGGGTTAAAGATCATAGGCCTCCTGTTTCCCCGAAGAAATGAGAGCAACTGTCTTGCCTGCTGATAACATCATGGGAAGCCATGTCAGTCAGTCCCCTGTGCCTTCAGAATCAGGTATCGCTGCGTGGAAGAGTTACCTGTTACCAGCTTTGTTATTATTTATTTATTTTTATGTTACATTTATGTGGTATTATAATTTAAAAAAGATGACTAAATAAAAGCATTTTACTGTGGCTTTGGGTTTGGTTCCTAGCACTGATAAAATAAATTTTAAAAAAGGTGACTGCATTTCAAATCCTGTATTTGTTACAGCCCTTCCCCACTGTTTTTTGAATTCTCTGGTTCCAAATCCTCAGGACTAGCCAAGTATTAATCTCTTTAAAAGATAAGTATCTTGTAGCAAGATTAGATAAATTACACTTGGAGAAAAGACCTTGGTGGGCTGGGAATACAGCTCAGTCGGTGGAGGATTTGCCCAGCGTGAAAGAAACTCTGGGATGGACCCCAGCATGTATAAACTGGGTGGTGGCACTTGGGAGGGGGTGTGTGTCAGAAATCCAAGGTCATTTGTAGTTATACAGAAATGTTGAAGCTACCCTATGTTAAATAGACCCTGTGCGTGTATGTGTGTTGATGGGAGCAGTAACAGATTCATGGTTTATTCATACTACGGAAAGCTCTCACTGTCTAACTCTGGCTGGTCTGGAGCTTGCATGTAGACCAGGCTGGCCATACACTCATAAAGGTCCACTTACCTCTTCCTGTGCACCATGATGCCTACCTGTGAAAAGAGTTCTTAGCCTTCTCCATGCTGGCCGTGCAGTGCAGCTCTAAGTAGCGAGAGGGTTGAGTGAGCCCTTCAGGGACACCTAGCCTTGGAAGGGCCATTTTACTTGGTATCATTTGTAGCAAAATGTTTGGTGTTTTGACAGAAAAACAAAACAAAAGCCTGTTTCAACATGTCTCCAGGCTTGTGCAGGCTTGAGGGTTTTTGACAGTTGCGCTTGATAGGATGAATCTTAAAAAAAATATTAATGAAATGCTTCTTGGAGGGAGAAGGAGGAAAGCCTGCTGATCACATGCTGTCTGTGATGTCTGCTCTGTGGGAACGGGGGTATGACTGCTCTTCTTGGGGTGAAGTGTAGGAGGCAACTGCTTGGGAACTTTGGTTTCTGTCATTCAGTGAGAGCTACCAAACGGTTTAATAGCACATAGCAAGGAAGGCATCTTACAGGAGCCTGGAACTTGTTAATACTTTATTATTTTTGTTGTTATTATTATTATCATTCCCTAAACTAGGTTGCCATTGAGGGTTGTACATGAATGTAGAGAAGTTAGTAGGAATTTGTCCTCTGGAGCCAACCTACCTCTCCGCTAGCTGTGTACCGTAGACAAGTGATTTCCCTCTCGTGTGCCTTGTTCTTCTCTCTCCATTAAGTGCCAAGGAATAGTGCTGGTACCACGTCTCCTTAGGCCTTTATGCAGTGTGCGGGGAAAGTGCTTAGAGATTTAGTGCAATGTGTGGTAAGTAATAACTCAATAATTTAACCATTTTTCTTTTATGGATATGAAAGAGTTTGGATAGGAGTATACAGAAAGAGGAAACTGGACCAAGAAAGGATGACAGCTTAGTAACATGTCTGCCTGCTTTGATAAGAAAATGTATAATGGGTTTCTGCTTGGCCTTTGTTTGGCTGAGGAGGCAGGACAGCATGGAGGGCATGTCCAGTGGAGGTAGGAAAGCTGGCTGCATTTTACCTGTTCGAGTCTGTGGTGGTCTTGCTCTATTCTGCATTCTCAACTTCATGTGTTTCCCGCAAACCTGATACAACAAACTTTCTGATCTCTAGGTACAAGGAGTGGCTTGGTCATGCACCCTGAGGGGTGTGTGTGTGTGTGTGTGTGTGTGTGAGTGTGAGTGGAAGGGAGTGTGTGTGAGTGTGTGCATGTGTGTGTGTGTGAGTGTGAGTGGAAGGGAGTGTGTGAGTGTGTGCATGTGCATATGTGTGTGTGTGGTGTGTGAGTGTGAGTGTGAGTGTGTGTGAGTGTGTGCGTGTGCATATGTGTGTGAGTGTGTGTGCATGTAGAGGACAGATGTTGATGTCGGGTGTCTTCCTCAATTATTCTCTGCCTTGTATTTTGAGACAGGTCTCTCAGTGAAGCTGGGGCTCCCCACTTAGGCTAGCCTGGCCGGCAGGCCCCAACAATACTCCTGACTTGGCCTCTCCAGGATTGGAGTTACAGATTTGCGCCCCAGTGGCAGGCTCTGCATGTGGATGCTGGGGACCCAAACTCAGCTTTTGGTGCGAGTGTGGCAGGCAGACACACTACCGGGGGTTCACCGTTGCTCCAGCCCCCTCCAACAGCTCTTAGCAAGCGTTTCTGTACTTTTTGGACTTCCTGGTAGCTGATAAACCCTTGCTCGGTGATCATCTTTTTGGGTTTTTGTGGGCTGGACTAAGGGAGAGCTAGCAGTGGTATTGGGTACTAGCTCCCCTTTTGGACCTGTGTTGCCCTCTGCCATGCCCATTAATGTCTCTATTTCAGGGACTTGGACCTGCAGCATGTGCAGGAGACACCATGCCAGCCACAGCCCCTGCCCTCTGGTTCCAGTTCTGAAGGCTCAAGTCAGAAGAGCACGGCGCTTTTCGGGCCAAACAACAAAATGCGATTTTAAACCGCTCAGTTGAGCTATTTTGGGGGAGTGACACAGTTGGCTGCTGAAATCCAACTGAAAAAGAAGAAATGAAAGCGCAGTTCATGGAATATGTAACACTTCCTCAGAGAAAATAGGACGAGTGCTCTTATTTTGGGCCTGTGATACTATGTCGCTGACTGTTGCGGCAGAGCAGAGAGGCAGGTTGTTGGATCGGGCAGTGGGTATACACTTTTGAGGAATTCCTATCAGTTACTATGTGAATCTGAGAGCTCTCTGGCTTCTCACGCTATGACTGCTCAAGTCTCTAGCACATTTGGAATATTATCTGGAGGAATTCGGATAAAGGAGACAACCGTTAGCATTTTACTAGGCATAGAAGCAGTGTCCAGATGAGCGAAGGAATACTGTTCTCGTTTAAGAGCGTCTTTCCTCTCTTAAAAACTTATTTGTTTTTTTAGTCCGTGTCTATTTGTGAGTGGGTGTCCCCATGTGTGTGTGCAGGTGCCTGAGGAGGCAGAGGTCGTTCTTTGGTTCTGCTCCTTAGGCATCTCTACCTTGTTTTCTTTGAGATAAGATCTGTCTTTTTGCCTCTGCCTGCCTACTGGAGGAGGCCAGGGAGCCTCAGGGAGCCACCGGTCTCCACCTCCCTAGCACTGAGTTCACAATTTCCTAACTACACACGTATCTTGTTTACTTGAATTCTGAGGACCAGACTCAGGTTCTCTAGCATGGAAGGCAAACACTTCACCAACTGAGCCATGTCCCCAGTCTCCCCAGATAGTCTTTTTTTTTTTTAAACTGGGGAACCATTTGGGGCTTTGACTGTTGTGCCTTTTCATTATCCTATATATCATGTGAGTGTGGAGTGTGGGCTGCAGGTTCTGAATCACCCAGCACTGGAGGAGCAGGGTTGACGGAGGTAGTTAGACTTGGCAGGAGATAATGCGGGTTCTGGATTTTTTTTTTCCAGAGTTTAAAACTAGCTTCAAGGAGCCTACTTACCAGCTGTGAGATCTTAGTCAAAACCTTCACTTTAATTTTCTTCCTTCCTTTCTTTTTTTGTGGCCTGGATTGGGGTCTTATGTAGCACAAGATGGCCTTGAACTTGCACTGTAAGTGAAGATCTTCAACTCCTGATCTTCCTCTGTCTCCTGGTTATAGGCATGTGAGTGGTCCTGGGGGTCAAATCCAGGGCCTTTTTCAAGCCGGCATTCAATTGGCTGAGCCACATTCCCAGCCCAGACTATATTTCTTTGAGTTTTTTCCCCCCTCATCTTTAGCTAAATCATTTCTAAGATTCTTGGAGTTTGAAGGTTCGCTGCTCCCACACTGAGTTGTTGGGAGCAAGTCAAGTATTCAGTGCATCCAGCACTCTGTGGGGGCATCCTGCACTCTGTGGGACATCCTGCACTCTGGCATCCTGTAGTCTAGGGCATCTTGTACTCTGTGGGGCATCCTGAACTCTGTGGGCATCCTGTACTCTGTGGGGCATCTTGAACTCTATGGGGTATCCTGCACTCTGTGGGGCATCTGCACTCTGGGGCACCCTGTAGTCTGGGGCATCCTGCACTCTGGGGCATGGTGCCTGGTAAACTTTTCCCGAGTTTGCTTTCTTGCTGTAGAATATTTCTGGGCAGGATGGCCCTTAGTTAGGGTTTCCCTTGCTATGAAGAAACACCGTGACCATGGCAAGTCTTATAAAGGAAAACATTTAATTGGGGGTGACTTACAGTTCAGAGGCCATCATGGGAAACAACCGTTGTCATGGTGGGAAACAACCATGGTGGCATGCAGGCATGGTGCTGGAGAAGGAGCTGAGAGTTCTACTACATCTTGATTGACAGGCAGCAAGGAGTCTGTGTGTCATTTTGGGTGTAGCTTAAGCATAATGAGATCTGAAAGCCCACCCCCACAGTGGCACACTTCCTCCAACAAGGCCACACCTCCTATTAGTGCCACTCCCTTATGGGCCAAGCATTCAAACGCATGAGTCTATGAAGTTTATACTTATTCAAACCACCACAGGTGATCTGTGGGGCAGGGGACAGGCCTGGTGGTACAGGTCTGTAATCCTAGGTACTGGCGAGGTTGAGGCAGGTCTGGGAAACTTAGTCTTTCTCAAGAGGTAAAAAGAGGTCTGGAGGTATTGTTCAATGGTGGAACTCTGACCCAGCATGCTTGAAAGTCCTAGGTTCAATCCTAATCTTGAAAAGAAATAAGAAAGCTTCTTACTGGGAGTGGAGAGATGGCTCATGGGTAAAACTTTGTACTGCTTTGGTGGAAGAGTAGAGTTTGACTGCTAGCACCCACTATCGGCTGAAACTTCAGCTCCCGGTGGATGCAAGGCTTCAAGTCTCGGACAGCACCTACACTCATGTGGGCATTGACCCCTCATACGCAATTACAAGTGGTAAAAATCAGTCTGTCAAGTGAAGGAATATTCTCTCTCCTTCTTCCTGTCTGTTTCTATCCTAGCAAGCAGCATGGTGAGCAGATGCGGATGTTCATGAATGTGTTTTCGCCTGGTACTGGGAGTGAACCCAGGGCCTGTGGATGGTAGTCGAGCTCTCTGTAACTGATCTGCAGCCTCAGGCCTTTTGTTTTCCTTTTCTTTGCAGAAACAGATCATTATGGGACCAGAGAGTTGGCTCAGTTGTTAAGAGCACTTACTGCTCTTGCAGAACTACCCGTAACTAGAGTTCCAAGGAACTCAGATTCCTCTCTGGCCTCTGAGGCCTCCTTCATGCATGCTCAGGCGTGCGTACATGCACATGCTCTCTCTCTCTCTCTCTCTCTCTCCCTCTCTCTCTCTCTCACACACACACACACACCAGCAAAAACAGAACAAAACAGAAATCCAGGTAATTGAGCACCTGCGGGACAGGGCTGTTGATATAGCCTTAAAGAAGACCATTGTCTGACTCCTGCTTGTAGTGGCATTTGAGTTACAAGAGTGAGATGCACAGGGCCAAGCCATTCCAGGGCATGACGTCACGATGTAGTTCAGAACAAGGGCCTGACCCATATGGGAGGGCAACATTGTCTAGCTGACTCCATCCTCGATGATTGGTAGAAACGGGGGAGGCTGGTGGCAGCTTGAGTGCGTACCATGGCTTCTCTCCTGTGGAACCGAATGAGCAACGGGGGAGTAGGGGGAGCAACACCGTGTGAAGGGACACCGGGTCGGGTTGACAAGATGAGGAGGCAGCAGCATTCCCTAAATGTTGGCAGAGGTACAAAAGGGCAGAGAGGGGCTTGGAATCCAGACAGCTACTTAATCCTAGAGGCAGTTAAAATATTCCGATTTCTTCTTGGCCTCAGTTTCTTCACTGTTAATTTCAAGTCAGCACTAATCCATTAAACAGGATGTAAAAGCTGAGTACTTCAGTCTTTGGCCATTTATTAATTTTACTAAAATAAAAAATATTTTTAATAGGGTCTTCCGTATTCCCAACTGGCCTTGACCTCACTATATAGCCAAGGATGGTCTTGAACTTCTGAGTGTCCTGCCTTTGCCTCTAGAAGCTGGGATTGCAAGACTTTGTTACCATACCCCATTATGTGGTTCTGGGGTTCTAATCCAGAGTCTGTGCACACTGGGTAAGCATTCTACCAACCTAGCTACATCCCTGGTCCTGATTTTCCTTGGAGACAGGGCCTCACTGTATAGCACAGGTTAGCCTAGAAAGAACTCAACACCTTCTAGCATCTTTGCTGCATGGATTCTAGATTCCAGGAGAGGACCACTATCCTTCTTTACTTTTGGCTTTGCAAATAAGCATTTAATCTTATTGATCTTGAAAGGCAGTAAGTTTTCTCATGCCAACACAGTTCCCAATGGCTTTTAAATTCTGTCTTATATACATGGATGTTTTGCCTGCATGAATGTCTGTTCAGCACATTAGTGCAGTGCCCGAGGAGGCCAGAAGAGGGCGGGTCAGAGCTCCAGAGGACCTGGGTTTGATTTCCAGCACCCACGTGGTGGCTAACAAGGGTCTGTAACTTCAGTTCCGTGGGATCTAATGTTATCAAGGGGTCTACAGACTTACATGCCGCCCAGATACCCTTACACCTAAATTAATCATTTAAAGAACAACAACAAAGTAAAAACTAAAACTAAAAATAAAAAATGGGTATTTTACTTTCATGCAATCAATGAATGTTTTCTGAGAATCCACAGCTTGCCTGCCAGTGTTGGGGACACCATGGAGGCAGTGCTGGCCACATTGGCTGCAAGCTCCTGCCCGCACAGCAGCTTCCTACGAAAGGGTTACTCATTAGAAACTGGGAGGTTTAGAGTCTTGGAGTCCCTGTTCTTGCTTGGCAACACCCACAGGTGCAGGCTGGAATTACATGGAGGCTGCCCCCTGGGGATGGGGCACACACCTGGCCCACAGTGGTTATTTACAAGACTAGGCTGATCTCTTGAGGTGCTTGCTACTTTGGTGTGGGTGATTTCTCACTGAGGGATAGGTTTTGTTAGCTTTATTTTTATCCATCCATCCATCCATTCAGCCAGCCAGCCATTTTAACTTTGTAGAGTTTTGTATTCCTTAGACTGGCTGTGTTTGTCTGGGAGCAAGCGTGCATGTACGTGTGCATGTGCGCGTGTGTATTTGAGTACATTCATTCTTAGACTGTATTTGTCTTGGAGCATGTGTGTGTGTGTGTGTGTGTGTGTGTGTATAGTTGAGTACATTCACTCTCAGACTGTATTTGTCTGGGAGCATGCATGTTGTGTGTGTGAGCACATTCACTCTTGGCTGGTGATGTGCCTTCATTCCTGTCCATCTGGCCTTTGAAGCCTGGGCTCAGCTGTCAGTTGTCCTGGTCCCTCTCTGGCTTCACAGATGTCCTGCTGTTTGAATATGTCACAGGAGCGTGGTGACTTCTATTGGCGACTTTAGGCAAATGTGGGTTTGATCAGTTAAAACCAGGGATCTGAGAAAATCTCATTTGATTTCCAAATTACCGCCTGTGTCACCTTCTTATTAACCAACTCCCTGAGACTGGGGTGGTGTGGGGTCTGGGTGAAGGCGGTGGTCAGAGCGGGGAGATCTGAGTAGATTAACGTTAGTGATGCACGTTTAGTGGGCTCCTTGCCACTTCATTTTTTTAATACAGAATCTCCACCCCTTCTAGGTTTTAATAAATGGATTTCTAGTTAGTGATAACAGTCACATATCTTGCTTTGTATTCGTGTAGGTGTGAGTGTGTGTGTGCGAGTGTGTAGTCTTTCCACAAGGAGGCCAGAGGAGGCCATCGGATGTCTTGCTTTGTCACTGCCTGTCATTTTCTCTTGAGAAAGAGACTCTCACAGAATCTGGAGAGACACAGATAGCCAGCAAACTTGGGTGATTCCCCACCCCTTCCCAAACAGCACTGGGGTTCTAGGCATGTCCCAGCTCTCCCCTCCCCCACACAGGTGCTGGTATCTACCTCAGGTCCTCATGATTGCCATCAAGTGCCCTCTCCAGCCTGAAATCAAGAGCAGTGTGTGGATCCCTGAGCTTTGTATTGAGGATGAGGGCAGCTTTTGACTGACAGATGGACTGTAGGAGGAACCTACTGAGATGCCCCCGAGGCCCACCTCCATCTTCAGTGCAGAGTGGTGGCAGTTGTATTTGAGGACTGAACAGAATGAAGAGACAGCTTTCTTCTTCCACAGTACACCGGGATGTCTACTGAGCTCTGGTAGCTTTGGATGTATAGAAACTTACATGTGTTTACTTTATCCTCTTAGCAGTTGCATTGCCCAAGGTTAACGTCCCTTAATAGGATTCCAAGGGTCAATGTTGTCATGGTTGTTGGGATCCATCTTTTTTTTTTTAAGATTTATTTATTATGTATACAACATGTATGCTTGCATGCCAGAAGAGGGCACCAGATCTCATTACAGATGGCTGTGAGCCACCTTGTGGTTGCTGGGAGTTGAACTCAGGATGTCTGGAAGAGCAGTCAGTGCTCTTAACCTCTGAGCCATTTCTCCAGCCCAGGATCCATCTTTATAAGGAAAACTAGCTGGGTGTGATGATAGACCACTGTCAGTCCAGAATATAGGGTTATAAGTTCTAGGCCAGTCTATGCTATGTAGCGAGCCCTTGTCAAAAAATAAATAGAAGAATAGAAAAGTCTGAATTTGTACCATCTGTTGCTGGCCACCGAGGTGTCTAAACCGGCTATATTCTGATTACAGAGCAGCTGTGTTTGGAACAGCAGGGTGATGGGATAGTCTCTGTGGCAGTACTAATGCTAGTCTCCCTTTCTTTCTGGTGAAATAAATAAATTCTCTCCAACCAGTGGTCATTGTGTCAAGAATGACCTTGATTTTAGAACGACCTTGGTTTCAGGCTGAGTCAGAACTAGGCATTGTCGTTTCTGCTTTGTTTATTTTAGAAACGTGGATATGGGGTATGTCCAGGGTAGCAGAGTGAGGCTCAGCTGCGTCTCAGGTGGGACGCAGAGACAGAGTTGATCTGTTGTCTCAAAGTGCCTTTGGGCAGCTGTCCAGGAGAAGGGCTTGCCACCGCTGGCTGTTCCTTAGTGACAAGTGCTAGCTCACCACCTAGTTTCTAGTGCCTTGGCTCTGAAGTGCGCTGGCCAGTGCATCCTGGGGACTGCGCACTTGCGTGGGCAGAGACCAAGTTTTCTAGAGCGCACTAGCTGCCCGCCCTGTTTATTGCTCATCAGACCTGTTTTCTCCTCTGAAGCTAGCTCTTTTCTTTTACTCATGTGTGGATAAATGCCATTAGTGGAGAGCATGCAAAATCTCTTCAGCCCCTCAGTTTCTCAACTGGCCACTTTGGAGGAAGCCCCTGAAATTATGTAGCATAACAGGCAGGTAGGTTGGTGTTAGGGTCTCTCTACACATATTTCAGGTTGTAATTTTTTTCAGTTAGTGAAGCTTCTTGCTTGATAGGAGGTAGCTGTTGGTCTTCAAATTCCTGCCTTTGCTCTTGATGCAAAGTGGAGAAAAATGGATTCCTAGAAAGTTCTAGCTAATGTACGGGTGCTCTTGACGCGTAAACAAAGGAGACCCGTCGACATACTTGTTAAATGCTTGATGACCTTTAAGTAAGATACTGAGGGGACAAGAGAGCAGTGGCAAACACATGCGTTCTGAGCTGCTTGGACTCTGGAGCGAATTTCAGCTTCATCCTTTGCCGTCTTTGCCCAGCGACTTCCCTTTATTGGTTTTTCTCCTTTTGAAAATGGAAACAATGAGTTCCAGCCTCCTAGATTCCTTGGAAGAAACAAGTGAGCCATGTGTGCAAATCACCAGCCAAGAGCGGCATGTATAGAATATTGTCAAAAGCCCTGTTTCCAATAGGGCTTGCTCGGGATTTACTGTATCCATTAGCTCTTCTTTACCATGACCAAAGTACCTAACACAAACACTTTTGGGTGAAATTACTTATTTTGGCTCACAATTTCACAGCATTCAGCTTGTGCTGGAACAGATGGGGCGGCAGCCTGTGATAGGCAGGAAACAATGCAGAGGGCACACAGCCAGGGACCCCGACAACTTGTCGCCCTCAGTGATACAGCTGTAATCTCCCCCATTGTTTTCTCAGGGCCCACCTCCCAGTGATGCCAGCACATTGTGAATACATCCATGGATTGATTAACCTATTGATTAGGGTAGAGTCCTCAGACATGTCCAGAGCTGTGCTTTCTTAATCCCCCAAGCATTTCTCATCAGGTCAGGCTAACACTCAGCGTCAGCCCTCACACTGAACAAACGCTTGCATAAGTATGCTCTCTATTCCTGTTGTGTAGTCCTTTGGAGAGGGGAGTGAGCTGGAGTTCAGAGACAGCAGAGAGCCCATAGCTGGTGAAGTAGCCAAAGACCTGGCTTTCTGGGTGCTGGCAGCCTTCAGTCTGCTTTTTTTGGAGAGCAGGTAGTAGACCAGATTGGTCAACATTTAGTTGAGACGCTATTCTCAAGGTTTCTGTGACCAAATATCTCAGTCAACTTAAAAGTAGGGACGTTTTTATTTTGACTTGCAGCTGATTTGGTAGGTTCTAGTTCGAGATTGCTTAGTCTGTTACTTTGGACCAGTATGGGGGTGGAGTGTCATGGTGGGGACATGTGATGAGGAGGTTTGTTTATAGTGGGGTGGCTGAGAAGCAAAAGACAAGAGAAGAGGACAGGGTCCTAATACTCCCTTCTAGGACGTACTTCTTCCATCCTCTAGGTACATCTAATAGTGCCATGGAGGAGTAACCAAACCTTTAACATACGGGACTTTGGAGGGAATTTTAGCCTCTAGCTGTAGCAGCTGCTAAGGCTTGAGTTGCTCTCTTTAGTTGTCAGCTTGCAGGACAGGTTTGTAGGAACTGGCTTTCTCCTACTTAATATTCTTGGTATGTACTGTGGCAATTGATGACTGAAATTATCTGTGTGAGTATGATGCTTCCACTTTTGGAGATAGCTCATCATATCCTCAGGACGCACAGGGACAGGAACATTCAAAGAAACTTTAGCATCTTATGTCATATCTTCTTCCTGTGTTTTCTACACGGCGGGGCCGAAGGCTGGTGTTTGAGCTCAGGGCTCCCATTCCTATAGTAGTGGCAGACATTGCTAATCAATCATAGAGCTCTTTGCTGCCGAAGCCTGAATGAGAGCTTATAGATGGCTCACGGGAGGACTTTTGCACCATCCCTGTGCTATGCTAAGATACAGCCAGCCTTCAAAACTGCCAGAGTAGGGACAAGTATATTCTGCGGGATTTTATACCTTGTAAATATGTATACGGCTAAGTGGGCCATGGTTAAGATTTCCTGGTCCATGCAATTGATTTGGTTTCCTATCTGACTCAGGTTCATTTATTCAGGAACAAAGAATCCAATCTCTTGATGGTGGTTACATCATATTCTAATTGATGAGATCCACGGGTGGAGGCCTTGGGATCTAAACTTACTCACCTTTTTTTCCTTCTTCAAAGCCCAGAGGTTTTGCATCAGACTCTGGTTCTTGTAGGTCTGTTTGTGTTCTGAAGTGATACCGTTTGGAATCCTTAGCTATTTAAGTAAGTGTTAAACATGGGCTTAGCGACAGCAGGGTTTAAAACTGTGACTGACTTAATGCCATTCCTCTGTTTATGCCTGCTGAAGGATTGTGTGTTTACTGTGAACAAATTCACGGGTACCTTTATGGTCGCCTCCCTCTTGGGATCTGATTGGTCCTCGGATGGGTGCTGCTTTTGTAAAAGGAAACTGGAGAGGAGAGACAGGAGTGTGAGGAATCCCTTTCTGTAACACACAGGTGTTTGCTACTTATTACCAGTTTCTTAGATGACATCCAAGAGTCTCATTTTTGCTTCCCAGATGTGGCTGTCTTCCTAAAGGTCCCTTCCGGTGTCCTTGGATTATGTCCTGTGAGCCACTTGAGCTGCTCCGTCCACCATGGTGGCCACTGATTTCACATGCCTGCTGGGAGGTGAAGTACACCTCATCTGAGATGTGCTTTAGTATGAAATACACGCTGATTTCAAACACATAGGGAATATATATATATATATATATATATATATATATATATACATACTATCTCATTAACATTGGGCTGGAGAGATGGCTCAGCCGTTAAAGGCTAGGCTCACAACCAAAATATAAAATGTTACATTGCAGGATTGAGGAGGTAGCTCAGTGGGTAAGTGCTTGTCACATAACGTGAGGATCTGTGCTTAGTCCTTATAAATGGTATTAAAAAGCTTATAATATCAGTTCTGGGAGGTTGGAACTGCAGGGTCCCCAGGTTTACTGGCCAGCCAGGCTAGCCTACTTGCTAAGTTGAAGGCCAGTGAGAGGTCCCGTCATAATGAAAATGGTAGATGGCTCCTGTGGAATGACATATCCCGTGTGGCCGTCTGACCTCCTCACATATATGTATCCATCCATATGTGAACATACATACCTAAGCATTTATATTGCTTGCCTATTGAAATGATAATACTTTATATATCTTAAAAAGAAAACTTTATTAAAAATTAATATTATCTGCCTCTTTTTTACTGTTTTACACCATACCATAAACTTAAAATTATTTGTGACTTGTATGCAATGCCTGAATCATATCTTCATATGGCATTCATAAGTTCTATATCAGATGGCCTTTGTCCAGAGTGCACTTGAAGTCTGTCTCACCATCCCGGTGACAGATCCTGCGGTCCTCTCCAGTGTGATGCTGGCTCCCTCATTTTCTTCTTAATTTCAAAACTTAGGGCTAATAGGAGAAACTGCTCCTTACAATGGTCAGTGTTAATTTAGTGCATTGGGGTCATTTGCCTTGTGTGCTTGTCTGCCTTTCGTGAGATATGGGGCAAGGGTCCCGGCTCTGTGAGGTGGCTTGAGGAATGAGGTAAACCATAGGACGCACAGCCTTGACTTCTGTAAGCCCTTGAAAGTCAGGACCACTATTGTTACCGCTTATGAGCTAGGTTGCTAGGTTCTGGCGGGGCGATGATGGGCCATGGGTCTTGCTGCTTCTGCCACTGAAGATACCCGGAGACATCAGAGAACACCTTGGACATTCTGACTGAGCTGTTCAATGATCTGGAACACGGAGCTTTGCAGGTCTTCAGAGAGATCGCATGCAGCCCACAGAAGCCTGTCGGCAGAGGCACTAACACACCACAGTGCTTGGCCATCCTTCCTCAGCAGCACCACAGGCTCGTGTGTTGCTTTCCCTGGGAATTCTGTCTGATCAAAGGTCAGGTGTGCAGTTGAGTGCATGCACTACCAGGCAGGATGCAAGTTCTGGGCTCCAGGTTACTCCTGAGGCACCAGCTCTAAAGGCATGGTGTACTCCTTTATCAGTAGGACGAGGTAGTGGCCTCTGCATCTATATAGTGTATCAGTTTCTTTTCTCTTGCTGGGCTAGAATACCAGGAAGAACAACTTCAGAAGAAAGTCTGTTTTGTGGTTCTAGAGGGAAAGTCCGCAAGGGCGAGGAAAAGGAGAAAGAAGAGGAAGCTAGCCCATCACCTCTCAACCGCACACTGGAAAAGTGGGACTAAGCTGTAACTCTCAAAGCCCACCCCCAGTGATGAGTCTCCTCCAGCAAGTCACCACACCATGCACGTTCTGTAATCTCCCAGAACAGTGCCACTAACCACAAACCCACATTAAATCCACGAGCCTATGGGGGCGTTAGCATTCAAATGACCACAGGTGGTGACATCTCATCTATGCACGAAGGACATTTGGTTCTGTGGCTAGCACACGGTAACCCTAGTAGCCCTTTCAAACAGTACATGTTCTGTGCATTCCATCCTGCCTGTGATGCTCCTTGCTCTGCATCTATGGGAGACTGGGTCCTGTACTCCCAAGGACCGCAGGATGCACAGATGTGGAACTCTCTTCAATGCAGTGGTGTGATATTTGCATGTATTGCCACACATGTTCTCCTGTGTGTCTATAAGAGTGTCTCCAGGTTATTTTCTCTAAAGGGTTATACATGTGATGCAGAACACATCAAATGGGGGGAACACCAGTCAAATAATTCCAAGCCAACTCTGAATAGAGTGTTCTAAGGGTTTTCTTTATTAAAAGGGAACAGTGAGGAAATAGGAATGGGGGGGGCAACATCAGGCCTGGCTCACTGGAAGAAGAGACTGATGGGGCGGGACCGCGACATTTTGGTACCCAAAAGCCACGCCTCAACCTGGTCCAGCCTCTCAAAGGCCATTGGCTGGAGGAGGTTCCCCATCATACATGCAAGTAATGGTGTTTGTTGTTGTTTTCTTAAACATTGGGTCTTACCATGTCTTACCATGGATGTCCTGGAACTGTTACATAGACTGCTGGCTTTAAACTCACAGGGATCCACCTGCTTCTTCCTCCCCAGTGATGGTACTAAAGTCTTGTGCCACAAGTGTTAAAAGGATTCTAAAACTGTGTGAATTAGAGAACTCAAAAGAAGATTGCTAAAATAGTTCGCTGTGTAGCTGTCTTCAAAATAGAGAAAATAAAATGCTGAAATCCTGATCCAGACCCCATGTGTCCATGGGTACCATAAAGAAATGCAATAGGATACCGTATTCGTTGCTTTTCTTGGTTCGGAGATAAACTATCTGACAAGCACCTAAAGGAATGAAGGGTTTAGCTCCCAGTCAAGGGTACAGCCCATCACGGCAAGGATGTCATACTGGCAGGAGTGTGAGGCAGCCACTCATGTGGTACCCACAGTCAGGAAAGCTGAGAGAGAAATACTGATGCAGGCAGGCATCTGGAATGGTGCCTTCCACATTCAGGGTGGGTCTTCCCACCTCAGCTAGCTGGTTCTAGAAACTCCCGCACAGATGGATGGCCAGAGGCTTATCGTTCTGTGGTTCAAGATTCTGTCAAGTTGACGGTCAGAATTAACCTTTACAGATGCCTCCCTGGGAGAAAGTGGTTTATAAACACTTGGAAGCCTGGCTGGTGTTTCCTTTGTGCACAGGGAGTAGGGAGCTGGTCTGGCGAGCAGAGGTAGTAGTGAGCCTGGGAGGTAGCTGGCCCTCAGTAAATTGGCTTGTTCCTAGGACTGGGTTGCAGGACTTCAAGATGTGGGCCCTTGCCTGCCTTGTATCTTAGTGGCGTCCTCAGGGAGTGCAGGTGTTAGTTATCAATGCCTGGCCACCTGCACATGCTCATTGGCGAGATCAAGATGCCTGGGAGCTGGTACCGGCATTGCCTGGATCTCTACAACCAGGTTCAGGCATTTGCACCCAAGTCTTGGCTGTGGAGACCATAAAATAACACCTCGAAAGACTCTGGGACTATCACACTGATCTTCAAAATGAGACTTAAGTAGCTGCTAGCATTGTCATGGACCAGGGTTGGGTCTTTTGTTCCCGATTTCTTTATGGATAAGATTCCATCACAGTCCAGTCTCTGAGTCAGTTGTAAACAAGCACTATGTAGTCCATAGCAGGCACATGGCTATTATTGAAAACTATGTATGTAATCAGTATTTTGTTACTCTGTGAATGTAGACCCTTCTTTCTGTGTTCACATAGGCCCCTCTGTTGACCAAGGGGCTCTCTTCACACCTGAAGGGAGGAAGTACAAAGACCAGGCTATGTTGGGCACCCTTTGCCCCTCTGGACTCCAGTGTTTGAGCCAGATGATATGAGATTCCATTATTTCTCTCAGTTGTGAACGCTGTTCCGGTCCTCACCCTGTTTAATGCTAGGTTGACAGTTGATTGGAGTAGATGGCCATAATCCTTCCAGCACCTCTTTTCAGACCAGTTTCAGCCAGGGTTGACTTCGGCCATTACAGCAAAAGGCACCAATGTTCCTGGAAGGCCACAAGAGGACTGGTACATAGGTAGGCAGTAGGAGCTATCTCCTGCCTAATGAAGTCCTTTACTAGTGGCTTTTCCCCTTATGCTTTGCGCCCCAGGTTCATCCATTTTCAGCTCTTAAAGAAGCCAAGAATTATTATTATTATTATTTTTGCCCCTTTTGGTCACAGGGACTGACAGCCTATCTGAGAAAATACACGGCTAGTACTTCGCTCTAAATGCTTCTCTTGATTTTATTTGTACATGAGACTCCCAAGAATCTGCAAGGAAGAGAGTAAAACTTAACTGAGCAACATTTATAGTTTGGATTAAAATAATAGAAAGAGTCCGTGATGGTAGGAGGCTCTAGAGGGCCAGAGTGAAGCGGTTTTCACCTGATCCTCGAGGGTGGGGAGGACGCTGTCCCCGTCACACCTGATCCTTGTTCTAACTTACCCCTAGACCCGAGGTCAGCAGAGTGTCAGGTTGCCTCCAGAGCTTTGCTCCTAACCATATCTCGTTCCGTGCACTTTCCTTTCTCGGCATTATTGGACAGCAAGCGTTCCGACCTGAATTAAAATCAATAAGAAGCAATTTCATTTGTGTTTAACGACGAAGACAGGTGCTTCCAACAGAACATTGTGCTTTTGAGTAAAGTTCAGTTTTGTAGTTTGTTTCTTTCTGATTTAAAAATAATTCATCCTGGCTGGTGCCTTCAAATGCGATTAATTTTCAGTAATCCCTGCTTTGATTTAAAGTCGTGCTCACCATCGCATCTTTAAAACTTAGACTGTCGGTGTTGGAACTGTGTTTGTGTGCATAGATCCTCCGCAACCCATCATCTTGGCATCTGGACCTTCAGAGAAGTGTTGTTGGAGATTCATGTCCAACCCTGCCCAGCCCCATGTGTGCAGGCATCTGCCCTGGTCTGCTGTTCCCACACCTGGGAACATCCTGTTAGGAGGTCATTTGTGATGTCAATACTGAATCATGACTCATGGCTTACCACTTGGTTTGTAATATTTTTGGTGAGTGGAAGATTTCGGAGCAGCAGGATCCTTGTAGAGGACCGGAGAGATGGCTCAGGGGTTAAGTGCATGTACTGCCTTTGCAGAGGACTGGAATTTCCAGCACCCGTGTCAGGCAACTCACAGCTGTTTGTCGCCTTAGCTCCAAGGTATCCATCTTCCTCTTCTGGCACTGTGTGCATGTATACATGTGAACACATCCCCCCACAAAATAGGAGCGGGAGAGATGGCTCAGCAGTTGAGCGCTTGGCTGCTCTTGCTAGAGTCTAGGTTCGGTCTCAGCACCCATATGGTAGCTCACAACCACCTGTTACTTCAATTTACGGGGATTTTGGCCTCTGAGGGCTCATGCATGCATGTGGTACACACATAAACTCACTATAGCACACACACACACACACACACACACACACACACACACACACACACACACACACCAAAGCCTTTATAAAAGGGAATCACATTGTAGATTTAGAAATATTTTCAATTATAAAGCTTCATTATTTAGAAAAAAGATGAAGTTTCAAATTCCTCTTTGACCCAGGGTGGGAGATTCTTGGAAAACTGGCCCCCTATATCATTTACCTGTAGCGTTTGCTGTGGCCCTGCTATGCCTTGCCTATTGACTTCTCATGAAACTATCTAGTTGCTAATCGGAAATCATGAATTTTAAGGCACTGATCAGAATGGGGAATTTTAACACTTTTTGTTGTCGTTTGTTGAGGCAAACTTCACGATGTAGACCAGGCTGGCCTCAAACTCACAGAGATCCACCTGCCCCTGCCTCCCGAGTGCTGGGACTGAAGGCGTGCCCACCGCGTGTAGCTATTAATACTTTGGTTAAACTTCTGAGCCGTTGAGCAAAAACAGTTATAGATATGGTTCTCTCTCTGCTTAATTTTCCTGTTACTTAATTCTTTCCTTGCTTTGCAAGCATGAATTCTGAACTAATTGCTGTTTTAATTGCTTTCATTAGGTGATAGATTCTTCTGATTGAGTAGACCCTTTCTATCTCAACATAGCCAGGATTTAAAACTTAGAGTCCAGAAGGCTAAGTTCTTTGGTGAAGAAATTTAAAAGGCGATTAATAAAAAGGGAGGCGATAGTCTTGGCAGCAGAAGCTTGTTAATTACAGCTGGTCATTATATGATTGGTAAGGGTTTCTTGTTAGACTCTGGTGGGTGAGATGATATGGCGAGGAACACGGGAGAGCTGCCTAGTCAGTGTGGAGAGTTGGGGTGGCCTTACGTCCTGTTGCCTTGGTGGCCACACTTGCTGATGGAAAAACCTAAAGCATCATTTCAAAGGTGTTATGCTCACAGGCCTTGGAGCGCTTCTCAGAGGCCCAGGCTACAATGATGGGGCATAGTGGAAATGCCCTGCGTTCTAGAAGCGCAGGACTGGGAGATTCGTGGGGCCAGCAGGGCCTGGACTTGTCTCTTTGTTTTGTCTAGGACTGCTGCTTTTTTCAGGAAAGGCTCTGCTTGCATTTAGTAATTACTGTGATAGGAAAATGGAAGGATCGCGCCATCCTGCTGCCCTTTTTTGCTCATCCTTTATCTCTCTAGGACCATGTGCCACCCAGGTGTGTCCTCTGTAACAGGTGGTTACAGGGAGCAATATTTACTAGGTGGCGTCAAGAGTGGTTTCCTATAATGGGGCTACGTTGGGATTTGGGGCATGTGAATTCTTTTTTGTTGGGAAGAACAGATACAGTCTTCCAGTTCTGGGGGCTGAACTCAGAGCATTGTACCTGCTACACAAAAGCTAAGCTGAACACCAAGTCTTCAACAGGCACCCTTTTTCTTTCATGCGTGCGCACGCTGTGTGCACATATGCTCACACAGGCCAGAGACAACTTAGGAGTTCTCTTTGGGAACCCTGTCCATCTCCTTTGACACGATTTGTCTCTAATTTGCCCCCAGCTCACTGAATAGACTTCTCCATCTGGTCAGCTTGGGGACCTGCCTTTGAGCTGGGTTACAAGTAGAGATCTACCATGCTCAGCATTTTTATATCTGTTCATGGGGTCAAATTCGGGCGGCTATGCTTCTTTGCACTTACTGATTCAGACACGGTCTGGATGTTAACCTGTTTGCTGTACTGAACAATCAGGAGATGTGAGTTTATAAAATAGAAACTCAGAAAGCAATTGGGCTTTCAGTGTAAACTTGTCATTGTTTTGGGTCTTTGCCTCCTTAAGTTTTTAAACTCTGAAATAATTTCTGCTTTCCAAAGAACTTACAACGCTTGGAGAAATAATCCCCAAGGTTCCCCAGTATTGAGTTATCGTGTTGTTCTTTTTCTTAACACACACATAATAGTGTTTTCTCTCTCTCACATGCACATGTGTACACACCTGCACAGTTTCTTACGTGCACACACAGCATTTTTCTCTCTTTCACGCACGCGTGTGAGCGCGCATACATACATAGATTTTCTCTCGTGCGCACAGCGGTTTTTTTTTTCTCTCTCTGACACGCACACACTTTTTTCCGGGGTGGTATGAGAATAAGGACTTGGACATGATGCTTCTTTGCCCTTAAATACCTATGGCATGTTTTAAAGGAACATGTTGGAAGTGCGGCATGGTTTGATTGTGGTATCTAATTGGTAGGCTCTGTTCGTATTTACTCAGTTATTACATTAATTCCCTTTGTAAGAAAACATGTGTTATGTTTTCAGTCATGACCTTTTAAGGCTCAGATTCTGTCTGTGTTTAGACCATTTCCTTGGCTGTCTCAATTCTTAATTTTTCTTATAAAATCCGGAACCTTGGGGAAAGGTAGATGGCTTATTTGGTGAAGTGTTTGTCATGGAAAGCACGAGGAAATGAATTCAGACACCCAACTCCCACAAAAAGGCTGGATATAAGCCAGGCAGATGGTGCATTAATCTCAGCACTCAGGAGGCAGAGGCAGACGGAGCTCTGTGTTTTCAAGTCCTTCCTGGTCTACAAAGTGAGTTCTAGGACACCAGGGCTGTTACACAGAGAAACCATGTTTTGAAAATGCCCCACCCTCAAAAACAAATAAGACAAAACAAAACAAAACCCAACAAATTGGATATGGTGGCCTACACCTATAGCCCCATTGAGGGGAAACTGAGGCAGATGGATCCCTAAAGCTCACCATCCAGACTAGGCAATCAGTGTTGGCTTTCTCAAAGCAAAAAGGGAGACTGATGGAGGAATGACTTGCGATGTGGACCGGTGGCCCACATACCCCAACAATAAATAATATTAAAAAATAAATTTGAGGCTGGAGTAGTGGCACACAACTTTAATCCTAGCACTGGGCAGGTAGAGGCAGGTGGATCTTTCTGAGTTCTAGGCTACCCTGGTCTACATAGTGAATACTAGGTTAGCCAGAACTTCCGGTGAAACCCTGTCTCAAAAACAAATGCCAGACGGTGGTGGCTCTCACCTTTACTCCCAGTAGCTGGGAGGCAGAGACAGGCAGATCTCAGTGAGTTCATGACCAGCCTGGTCTATAAAGCAAGTTCCAGGACAACCAGGACTGTTACACAGAGAAACCTTGTCTCGAGACCCCCCCCTTCCAAATAAAAATCACCCAAGATCCAAAAACCAACCAACCAACCAAACATATTAGGAACTTTATCTTTGTGACCTTTCTTGCCTTTGAGCACAAGCCCCTCGATTTGAATCTCCCTCCGTTGGGCCTTGTATCATGTCGCCTTATGGTTCTTGCCGTCCACTCCTTGTGAAAACTCCCTGCCCTGTTTTTGAAAGGTTCTTGTGATACTTTGGGTCTTTGATCTGACACTGTTACTAAGGAGAGGAAATTTTGCACACTGCCCTAATGAGCACCTTTTTCTAAATTAGAGATGTACAGTTGCACTGATGTTGCCTCTATCATAGACCTTCCCCAATACAAATTCCAAGAGGCATTAATATTTCTACAAGATGCATATTGGTATATGCAAATAAACACCCGTGTGTTTCCTTTGAAGCAGGTCAGTGCCTGGGACTTCAGTCAGCTCTCCACAGGCAAAGCATTTGTTGCATTATAGCCTGGCATTTCTTTTCTTGTCTGTCAAGGAACTCCTTTAATACAGGGACCAGGAAGCTATAGCCTGGGGCTGGGACCCTCAGCTTGTTTTGTGCCGCAGCTAGGTTATAAAAATGATACTGTGTAGCCTTCTATCCTCTCACTTGGAGGCAGATCTCTGTGAATCTGAGCCTACCCAGTGCTACACAATACCCCCCCACAAAGTATATTATACATATGTTTTTACATATTTTAATTTTTTAAGACTTATTTTTTAATAAGACTCTAAAGCAATCATTCAAATTGATTCTTTAAACATTTATAATTTGAGGGGCTAGGAGATAGCTCAGCAGTTAAGAACACGGGCTGCTCTTCCAGAGGTCCCAAGTTCAATTCCCAGTACCCATGTGGTAGCTCACAACCTCCTGCAACCCCAATTCAGGGGATCCCATGGCCTTGTCTGTCTTCCTCCAGCACCAGACATGTACGTTGTACATAGACATACATGCGGCCAAACACCTTTACACATAGCATAATAAATAAAAGAAAAATATAAAAAAAATTTAAATTATGTGCCTGGTTATGTGCACAAGAGTGCAGGTACCTGGAGAGGCCTCTGGAATCAGGTTTCCCAGGAGCTGTAGTTATTTGTAGTTATGAACTATTCGATGTGGGTGCTGGGAATTTAACGTGGGGCCTCTGGAAGAGCAGGACTGCCTGCTCCTCAGCCCTGAAATGAAATTTTAAATCACTTAAAGCAGTCAAAGTCCTATGCTATTCAAATTTCAGACACATAAGTAAGGTTTTATTGGAACTTGTCCATAGCATTGGTTTCTAGGAGGCATCGTGGCGGTTAAGTACTACAGCTATTTATAGAAGGCTGCCAACTCCCACCCTAAAGCCCTAATTTGATGCGATGACCACTATTTTGTTAATGAATGATATGTTCCAGGCCCTGCAGTTAGTCCCTGGTATGTGTTAATTCATCCCTTCAGCAGCACCTTCAGAAATGTAGGGATTTCATAGGCTGTAGAAGGTGTCTGCTATATAGAGAAAAAGTTTCTTCCAGTTTGGGGCCACACTGTGATAGACCTGAGTTAGTCACTTCCTGCTACTCTTTTTCCTCTTGACTCCTGGGTCATATTGAACTTTAATGATTCAGGTGGCTGGTGGGGGATGGAGTCCTCAATATGAGGAGCTCAGGACACTGGGGTGGTCAGTGTGGTCAGAACTGTGGGCTTCATTGCTTTCTCTCCGAGTAGATGTGGCCACTGGTGAAGAACTGAAGAGTGGGTACCCAAGTGGATTGTGACTCTGTGGACAGATTGCTATCTCAGCCCACTGTGGGAACTGGAGCAGAATAAAGGGCACATGGGCAGGGTTAACTATTGGATTAGATTTACTGAAAAAGTCTCCTCAAACTGGGCTTTGGCAAGAGACTAGGCAGGTGGTCACAGGGCATTAGAAATGTTTGCCTCATGCACGCTACCCATGGAGAGTCAGTGAGGCCTCCAGTCTCCATGGATTCTTGTGTCTCTAGTCTGCGTTTTGGTTTCTGATAGGTGGGAGTAGCCAGGAGTGAGTATCTCCCCCGAGGTAGGAAACAGGGGTATTTTTCTTTCTTGAACTAGGATTCTGTTCCTAGTTTATGACTATGTTCTTTGCCAGGGCACTTCAGTTACACCTCAAGTCTTTGCACCTCTCTTCCACAATAGGAAGCCAGTTTAGCAGATTTACATCCATAAAGATGATTTTTATACACATAATACTACATTCATCATTCTATCACTTGCTCTTTTATTCAACAGCACGTTTTTAAAAAGCATTGTTTACCTCATCTATTAGCACAGTTGCTGTGTAGTATTCCAGTGTTGAAAACACACCATAGAAGCAATTAGATTTTTTCCTGTTTCTAGTCATTAAGACCATGTCACAGAAGTTCTCGTATGCATCTCCTTGAGTGCCCATTTGCCAGTATTGGCTTAAAGTTGGGCCACAGTGTCCTAGGGGGCCTTGGCGTTACCTGGGTCTTGGGTAACATACCATGTTACCCTGCAGTGTGTGTTCCTCCCTGCTGATGGTGAGGGGACAGAAAAGGCGAGATGTGCAGAATCAAGACAAATCAAGGCAAATATGCTTTTCTACAGTTTCCTCACCTGCACTCTGGGGGCCTCCATCCCCCATCCGGACAGACACCTCTGCAACCCTGCAATCCTTTCAGCCCAGGGATCAGCATTTCCCGTGTCAGCTTAGGGCGGGGAAAGAGGGAGAGAGGAGGAGAGAGAGGAAGGGGGGTAGAGAATTGAGGGTACCATGGGTGGGAATTGCTCCAGTCCCCTCAATCAAGTCCTCCTCCTTCTTAGCTAAAGTGCACCTATTTCAGAAGTCGGGGATGAATGAAGCTTTCATCATAATCTCTTGCCTTTACTCAGCAGCGCTGTTCTCTGTTTCTGTCTGATGGAGGCGTTTTTAATGAGGAGATGGTTAGGAAGGGGGAGTACTGGTCAGGGAAACTGAAGAACACAGAGATGCACCATCAGGCCACATAGCTGCTCTCAGGACTGGAGATGACTGTTAAGTTGCGATTAGTAGCCGGCAGGTCTTCCTCAGGACCTGGTTTCTCCCAACCTTGATGGCCACGGGAAAGATGCAGTTTGGTGTATTATCACAGCAAGTGGACTCTTTTTTCCCTGAAGTGTTTAGAGCCTTGTCAGCAATGTAGGCAGAAGATGGGCAGCTGTGTTTAAGAACACTGTGCCTTGGAGTGAATATGTATTGATTGGTAGAATTATTTTTAAGAATGCCATTTCAAAAGCAGAGTTAGGTATTATTTTGTGTGTGTGGGGGGGTTGCGTGCATGCATGCATGCGTGTGTGTGTTTGTAGGTCAGAGTTGGACTTTGGGTATCTCAGAGTTCACAGATTGGTGAAACTGTTAGGCCAATAGATCCCTGGGACCTGTGTGCCTCTTCCTTTCCGGCACTAGGAGGACAAGTGTGTGCTGACACGCCTGGCTTTTATGGGGGTGCTGGGACTCAGAAGTTAGGTCCTCATGCCTGCTTGGCAGCCTAAGCATGGTTAATTGAGTAGCTGACCGATTCTCAAGTGTTTGGATAAACTAGAGAGGCTGAAAAATGAAAAAAGCTCATCCGGGAGGGGATAGGTGGCTTACGACCCAGGGAACTGCACCTCACCTGTGCAGGCACACGGGGGTTGTTACTTATAAAGGCATTGATTTCTTCATTCTGAGGCTGATGTATATTGAGCTGGAGGCTCAAGGGAGTAACCTCAAGGGAGTAGGGCAGACCCCCTGTTGTACCTCTGGGACACCAGGCGTCCACACAGGTTATCATGTGCAAGGTGTTTGTAGGACAGGACCAACTTCAGGGGCTGAATGACTGCACATATCCACTGCAATTCAAGATTTGCTGTTGCACACCCAGGGGGTCGCTGGTGACACATGGTGCTGTTGGGTAGGTGAGTGAGTGTCTTTTCTATGCCACTTACTCTGTGCCACAGGGCTGTGCTGCATGGGTTGCAGGGGGTTGGACCTGGGTAGCACTTTGCTTGGTTCTGACTTACACTCTGCTTATCTTGTGGATGCCTTGCTTTCAAGCTAGCTCTTATCGATAAAGCACGGCAGGGCAGTCTGCCAGTGTGCTTGGGGAAAGAGTTTACAGGAAGAGACACACTGTTGAAGCAAAATGGCCTGATCTCAGCAGAGCCAGGCTAGAAATCTACAGAGTGGTTACAGCTAGTTCACCTTTGAAAAGAAAAGCCATCGTTACTGTGTCTTGGGAAAATGAAGGCAGTTTTTCTCAGTCCAGGTGAAAAGGGAGAGGGCCTATCTGTGTACAGATGTTTGGCATTAGTCAAAACTCAGATGGCGTCTACTTTTCAGTTTGCGTCTGGATTGCTGCATGCACAGAGTAACAGTGATATTTCCTCTCTGGGGAGAAGTAACAAGTCGCGGGGTTGCTTTTGTGCGGTGCCTCACCTTCTGCTGTGAGGAGTTGGTTTACTCACTGGGTAGCACATTCCCTGGAATGTTGAAAGAGATTCCTTCCTGATCGCCCTGCCTTTTGCAGTAGGAGAAAGCTGATCATATTAAGCTGTGCGCAGAAGTAGGACATGAATATAACACGGATTATACAGCACAAAGGAAGAGCAAGAATATAAGGGGACGAAGAAGGAGTGGATGCAAGTTATAAAAGAGAATAGGAAGGTAATTGCTTTTCTAGTTCTAATTTTTTTCATGGATTGTTTAGTTTTGGTGACGGATAAGTATATAAAATATATTCAATACTGAAAGTGTAAAATTTAACGTGGAGCTCCATAGCGTCTATTTCAAGTGCCAATTCTGAGCGTTTGGCAGTTTGTCGAGTTCTCTAGAGTTCGGCTTAGGTTCCTTCTGCTGTGCAATGTTTTTATTTTTGTAAGTTTTCTTTTTTAATGATTGTCTTAGGGTTACTCTTGCTGTACTGAAGCACCATGACCCAAGAAACTTCAGGAGGAACAAGTTTATACTTTCACATCACAGTTCATCATCAAAGGATGTCAGAACAGGAACTCAAACAGGGCAGGAGCCTGAAAGCAGGAGCTGATGCAGAGGTCATGGAGGGATGCTGTTATTGGCTCGCTTGCCATGGCTTGCTCAGCCTGCTTTCTATTTTTCTTTTTTTCGAGACAGGGTTTACTCTGCAGCTTTGGAGCCAGTCCTGGACCTAGCTCTGTAGACCAGGCTGGCCTTGAACTCACAGAGATCCGCCTGCCTCTGCCTCCCGAGTGAGAGTGCTGGGATTAAAGGCATACGCCACCACTGCCCGGCTCAGCCTGCTTTCTTACAAAGAGTCAGGTCCCAGCTCAGGTATAGCCTCATTACAATGGGCTGGGGCCTTCCCTGTCAATCACTAATTAAGAAAATGACCTACAGGCTTGCCTGACCTTAGGGATGCTGCCCCCTCCTCTCTGATGGCTCTGGTTTGTGTCAAGTTGACATAAAACTAGCTAGGGCACTAGTAAAGTTTGGCTTTTTAAGACTTTACCTAAAGTGATGCTGTATAATACCTTGATTTTATCTGTTTGTTTTCTTTAAAGGTTTATTTTTATTTTATGTGTATCAGTGTTTGGCTATGTGCATATAAGTGTATCCTGCTCACGCAGTGGCTGAAGAGGCCATAAGAGGGTGGCATATTTCCCTGAACTAGTGTGACAGATGACTGTGAGCGGCCATCTGGGTGCCAGGAAACCGAGTCTGGGCTCTCTGCAGGAGTAGTTGCTCTTAACTGTTAAGTTTTCTCTTCAGCCCCCGAGAATACTTTGAAAAAGTAAATTCTGCAGTCTTCGTTTACTTTTTCTGTTCCCTGCTCTGGAGGCAAAACCTCTGGTTCATTTTAGAGAGAAATGTCAACGGTTGCAATGGGTATATTTGGTTTTAGAAATGGAAAGCATATACTTTAATAATTGATTTTTCTGGGGCTGAAGAGGTGGCTCAGAGGTTAGCACACCTGTTTTTACAGAAGACTAGGGTGCGGTTTCTAGCACACACGTGGTAGATCTCTGACTCCTGTTCCAGGCATACACATGGTGCACATGCATGCACACACTCAGACACACAAAAAAATAGATAAATCATCTATAAAATTGTTTTTTCTGGAACTCTAGCCCGTAGATATTTCAGAGCAGAGAGCTCTGTCCCATTTAGTTTGCTGGGAACCAAATAGGGCTGCTCTCTAAGCTGAGTGTGCACTGTCATTGTTTGCTTTGGGGATGAATAGACAGGGAAGGTGGCACTTACCTGTGCTTATCTTCTCATTCTTTATGGTCTCTATTGAAACCGGCCTCACTGTGTGGTCCAGGCTGGCCTTGAGTTGTAGTGATCCTCCTGTCTCAGCCTCCTAAGCATTGGGATTGTTGCTATCCCCTGCTGGTTCCCGAGATCACTATAATTTCTGTGAATATGCACATGTGATTTAAGATTACCTAGGGCTTTGTATTAGCTAAGTGTTACATTTCCTGTGTGTGACTCTAGATTTTGGTCTAGTGAACCTTTCTCTTGTTCCTAAAGACAGGACTGAGGTCAGAGAAATCTGAGACCCATCTGAGGTCACCCCCAGGCGGTGACAAAAGTGGATCTGAAGCACAAGTTTCTCTGGCCCTAGCTGCCCTGGAGTTCACTCTGTAGACCCGGCTGGCCTGGAACTCCACGGGCTGGGATTGAAGGTGTGCACCACTGCCTCCTGGCTCGGTTGCTGCTTTCTGGTTGTTGGCTGTCGGATGGAAGAACATCAGGAGAATGATTACATGGAGGAGCATGCTGAGCCTTGGTGATTTCTCCGACAGTGGTCATTCTCTTAAGGATTTTAGCCTTTACTCAATTGGGCCTCTTTCTTTTTCCCCCTTAAAGATTCACTTTTATTTTTATTTATGTGTGAATGTATGTGTCTGTGTGTGTATATGTCATATGTGTCCATGGAGTCCGAAAGAGGATGTGTGTATATGTCATATGTGCCCATGGAGTCCGAAAGAGGGTGTTCAATCCCTGGAAATTGGAGTTACACAAGTGGTTGTGAGCCACCTGATATAGGTGCTGGGAACCCAACCTGGGATCTCTAGAGCAGGAGTGCTCTTAACCAAGCCACTGAGCCGTCTCTCTAGCCCCAACCTGATGTGGGATTCCCCTCTGTATGTTGTGAATACTATTGGTTAATAAAGGACTGCTTTGGACCTAGAACAGGGCAGAACTTAGCTAGGTGGGAAAAATTAAACTGAATGCTGGGAGAGAGCAGGCGGAGTCAGAGAGAAGCCATGTCTGCTGGAGCCGGACAGAACTTGACCCAGTAAGCCTCAGCCATGTGGCGATACACAGATTACTAGAAATGGGTTAAATTAAGATGTAAGAGTTAGCCAGTAAGAAGCTAGAGCTGGTGGATCAAGCAGTGATTTAATTAATACAGTTTCTGTATGATTATTTTGGGTCTGGGTGGCCGGGAAACGAACAAGTGGCCAAGCGGCCCTCATTACTACACCAACCCATATTCTTTGCACTTTGGCTGTTGTAAGAAAGCACCTAAATGGGTAATTTGTAATGACCAGAGAGCCCTGGTTCATGTTTCTGGAATATGTGACGCCCTGGTGAAGGGGATGTATCTGATAAGAGTCTGTCTGTATGTTTCAGGATATTACAGGGAGGAGGGACTCAAGGAAACATGACTGGCCATCTTGAACCCATCCTTTTGAAGTAGCTAACCCACTTTCAGGGTAATAGCATTAATTCATTATCTTGGGAACAATGCCCTATGACCCCCAAACTTCCTGTTATATGGTTCTTCTGCTGAGATCACTTTTGTAACACATGAGGTATGGGAGACACATCCAAATCATAACCCTGTATGTGTGATTGACATAAATGATATAGAATATTTACTGTTGAATTTTGCTTTTTCTGGTCTGGTGGCTTAAGATCATTGTTTGCCCACAGAGCCTAAGGGCAGCAAATGTCAAGGTTCTGATGTAGCCCTTGTGCACATGGGGTTTTTTAGCGTTGGGCTGTTACCTTAAACGTGTGTTAACGTTCTGTGTGTTTTCTCTTTATGTCTTGTGTAGTCCTTTAAAATGGATGATTTGAGAGGATATGGAATATCCTATATTTGGCAGGATTTTTTGATTATTGCCCCACGTTAGTGTTTATATGAAAACATCAAGGCAGAATGTCTTGTGATGTTAGTTGTCATTGGGTCATTTTACTGATATGAAATGTTTCTTCTGAAGACACTTATAAATACCCGAGCAAGACAAAGCAAACTGAACATTATTCTCCATGGAAACCCTTGGAAGGTACTTCTAGTCTCTTCTCCTTTACCGCTCCAGACATGGCGTTGCAGACAGCGTGGTGTTTGGGGGAGGGCACTCCTGGCTCTAATGGACAGAATTCCAAGCTCCTCTCTTATTTGGACGTTGACTAGGCTCAGTGTGAATAAGCTCAAAGTACAGCAATGCCACCTGCCAGTCTTCTTGGTTCTGTGCGGACTTCTTAAGGCAGTGTGTGCCAGGTAGAGCAGGTGGAGGGATGGGTGGAGCCACAAGCTCCTGTCTGAAGGAATGCAGATGGGTGGATGGATCCATACATCCCTCCATCTATCCATACATACCATGGGGAGAGGAGTGGGGCAGGCAGAGGAGTGTGGTCAAGAAATTGAAAATATCTCGCATAAGGCATGCAGCTGGAGAGGCTCACCGCAAGATACCTCTGCAGTCTGTGGAGCAGGGTGTAAACTTGTTACCCTGATCCACCCCTTCCTGGTCTCTCTGTTTGTTTGTTTAGTTTTTTTCTTGCTGAACGAGCGAAGGTGCAGCGGTGTCCCATGTTGGAAACATGAGAAATTGTAAATCCTAAGGATAGAGACACTACATCTTCCCTTTGCCTATCAGAGGCCATCCTTCTGTCCCCTCCCCCCAGTTAGTGTGGTGGTTAATGGATGTGAAGCAGTTAGAGCTGGAAGTTGAGCCCCAAGGAAAGATAACAAAGGCGTTCACCAGTCAAAGGGTGTAGCTAGGCTTTGGGCAGTGGGTTTCCATCCCAGGAAACCCCTGAGGCAGGTTTCTAAAAGTAGCAGTTCTATGAGATGGAGTATCACCGTTTTCCACCGAGCCATCTTGAATAAGAAATTATCTCTGTAAAGTATACCCTATAAAAATGTACAGTTGGACTATTCAGTTAGAGTGCTGGCCAAGCATCCATGAGGCCCTGGGTTCCATTCACGCAACTCTACAATCCAGATGTGGTGGCTCACACCTGTAATCTGAGTATGAGCACGGAGACAGGCTATCAGGTCATCTTCAGCTACCTAGGGAGTTCAAGGCCAGCATGGGTTGTGGGAGGACGCGGCTGAACTTGAAATCATATCACAACCTCCATGCTGAGGATGGAGGTAGCCTAGGTGAGTGGCCTTCCCCCAGGCAAGGACCGCTCAGTGGACACATCATTGTTTTTATTTTATTTTTTATTTTTATCTCATGGTTTCCTGTAAACTGTAAAACTGCCACAGGCAGGCAGTTTGACTAAACTCTACATGAATACATTTTCCTTTACCTGTTCTTATTTCCTAATTTGTTGAAGTATGAGGAAGCTTAGGAGATAGGGTATACATCTGATTGTCTGGTAATACAAAGGTCAGAACACACTAATGCAGCCATCTCTAATCTCTCAGTTCACTTGCGGTGATTCTCAACCTTCCTCATGCCGCAAACCCTTTAATACAGTTCCTCATGCTGCGGTGACCCCCACCCCCCAATCATAAAATTGTTTTTGTTGCTACTTTATGGTTTCTTGTTTTGGTTTTTTGTTTTGTTTTGTTTTTTTGGTTTTTCGAGACAGGGTTTCTCTGTGGCTTTGGAGCCTGTCCTGGAGTTAGCTCTTGTAGACCAGGCTGGCCTCAAACTCACAGAGATCCGCCTGCCTCTGCCTCCCGAGTGCTGGGATTAAAGGCGTGCACCACCACCGCTTGCTGTTACTACTTTATAACTGTAATTTTGCTGCTGTTATGAACTGGGATGCAAATATCTGTGCTTTCTTACATCTTAGGTGACCCCTTTGAAAGGGTCACTTGACCCCCAAAGGGGTTGTGACCCACAGGTTGAGAACTGCTCTAAGTCTTAGTGTTGCAAGACTATTGTCCAGGAACTTGGGTGTGACAACCATGTATATAGTGAGGACATGAGCAGCAATGTAAGCTTGTTTGGTGGGTAAGTGTGCTCGGGCCTCCATTGTGGTATTATCACTCTGGTGATGCACCAATTTGGTGATGCCAAAACAATAAAAATGCATTAACTTACTGTTCCAAGATCAAGGCGTTGGACTGGGCTGGTTGCTTCTGCCGATGGATTGCTTGCCTTAGCTCTCGGGACCTTATGGACGACCTTTGACTATCAGAAGAACTGCCTCTGTATCTGCCTTCATGGCCATGTGAGTGTCCCTCCAAACTTCTCCATTTCATTTATTTATTTATTTTGCTTTTCGAGATAGGGTTTCTCTGTAGTTTTTGGGCCTGTCCTGGAACTAGCTCTTGTAGACCAGGCTGGCCTCGAACTCACAGAGATCCACCTGCCTCTGCCTCCTGAGTGTTGGGATTAAAGGCGTGCGCCACCACCGCCTGGCCAACTTCTCCATTTTATAAGAATAACCAATCATATTGGCTTACGCTCATCCCAGATGGCTTATTAAATTAATAAGTTAATCTTACTAACTTATTATTTGAGGTCAGACTCCGAGGCACTGGCAGTTATTCCACAGGAAGTTTGGGAGACACAGTTCAATCCGTAATGGTTACAAGTTTAACTAGCTTTTGTCTCTGGACTCTCCGATAAGACTGGCCCCAGTCGGGCAACCTACACGTTCAAAATTAGTGAGCACCTGCTGCATTATGAATCTTCTCGGTGTTTTTACATGCCTTGCATTCTTTACCACAGCAAATAAATGTGTCTATGTTTCTAAAAGCTGCAGAGGTCTCATTAGTAGAATAAAAGCGAATGAACTCTGGAGACGAATGGACTCACTGCAGAATCTGCTCCTCATCTTTTTCTCCCAGGTCCCCAAAGCATAATAAGTGTAACCTCCAGGCACACGCAGGAAGACTCTGATTTCAATCAAGCTCAGTGGGTGGCAGTTACAACAGAGCAGGCAGTATGTCATTCCAGAAAATGTGGACTGTACATTTTGGGCAATTCAAAAGATTTGTCTAGGGTAATTTTGACAGGCTGATACTTTATATAATGGACCTTTTGGTTTTTTGGAGGGTGGTACCCAGCCTGGCTGCAAATAGGCTGTGCGCCCAAGGATTGCCATGATCTCCTGATTGTTCTGCTTCTTGTTTCCCAGCCTGGGATTACACCTGTGCCCTGCCACACCCAGTTTCTGCAGGAAAGGGCATCTAACCAAGGGCAAATCCAACCATGGTAGGCAAATAACTTTACCAATTGAGCTACACTGCCAAGCCTCAGCTAGACACTGACTCTTGACTTTAACTTCTTCCCGTGTCTCCATGATGGCATTAGATGATGGTAGTAGAACCTGTTTTGTTAATGGAGTTTTACTGGGTACTGTAATGAACCAGGCATTTAAACCATGGATCATTCCTGGTCAACCTAGGCTGTTATTTTTTCTTTTTTTCTTCGAGATATGGTTTCCCTGTAGTATTTTTTAGAGCCTGTCCTGGAACTAGCTCTTGTAGACCAGGCTGGCCTCGAACTCACAGAGATCCACCTGCCTCTGCCTCCCGAGTGCTGGGATTAAAGGCGTGTGCCACCACTGCCCGGCCTAGGCTGCTATTTTGAGCTCACTTGTCCAGAACAGTCATGAAGACCCTGAGAAATTATAGAGGGAAGGTGTGTTTATGTGCCCTGGGCAAGTTTAACACCTAGAGGAAAATTAGACCGAGTAAATACATTGCATAATATGCTTTAGGTCATCTTAGGTCTTTATCCATTCCAACTGGTGCTCTTGATAGATATCTACATATTATGCAGTAAGAACAGTGTTGTTTGTATAAGATAGAGGCTCAAGGATCAAGAGGATGCAGCTTCTCTGTGGGAGACTTTTCGCTTCCTCTGTGTATCTGCCCGCCTGGCATGCCCTATGAGCCGTGCCCCATTTTAGACATTTGGAAAACTGACAAAACCCAAGGGATAATACCTGGAGGATAGAGATAAGTGTCAGGGAAGAAGGGAGAGGGATAAGGGAGATCGGGAGTGTGGGGGAACAAGTGAGGCAGGTTGCCACTTGTTTTAAATGGGCCTCTCTGGAAACAGATGACAATAAACATTTCAAAAAGGAGGAAAGTTAAGCCTGTGGTGTTGTGGAGGCCTTGCCTCATTATTGGGGGTGCCCTCAGAGGTGCTTGCTACTCAAACATGGCGACCAATCCCTGTACCCATGCTGGCATGTACCTGTAATTCCATTGCTGTGGAGGCAGAGACAGCCCGATCCCTGGGGCTCACTGGCCATCCAGCCTAACCTCCTTGATGAATTGCAGGTCATTGAGAGACTGTCTCCAACAATGACGTGGACATCTGCCTGTGCATGCTAACATGCTTGTGCATTCCCCTGTTGCTCACACATGTGCACACATAAGTGGTCAAGGCTCAGGTCTCTAGGAAATGGTAGTAGAATGGGAGTCTGTGCTGACTCCGAGCTAGCTGCTGGCTCCTTTGTGTTGCTGGGCTGTGCCTGCCAGAAGGATGAGAACTATGTCTGTCTTGCTCACATGGGTCTCCAGGATACCTAGCTCATAGTCATTGCTCACTGAACATGTGTTGGTTGAATAAGGAGGATAAAATAACACCCCCCCCATTGTAATTAGAGAGAAGCCCAGACACCCAAGAAAGAATTGAGAACAAAATCCTTAGGAGCATAAGACCCACTTCCTCAGGGTTCCCTGTTAGGCACACACCCCATTCTTCTGAAGCTGGGGGGCAGATAGCTACCGTTTTCATATAGGCTTCTCATTTTCATGGTAGATCACACTAAACTGTCCCCTTGCTCATGCAAGAGAGGGAAATTGATTTCAAATCGCTCCCATTTTGGTTAAAAACCTAAACTGCCATACATGCTTTATGGAATGGGGGGAGGTAAGGCCTTGGTTTCAGCTGCAGTAAAACTGCTTTAATTAACTGAGCACTGTGTGCCACTGTGTGACAGCTGGTGCGACCCCACTTCTGCACAGCGTCTGAGTTGGAAGACAGCGTCAGGGCCAGGAAGAGAAAGTCATTGTATCTGTTACTGTTGGGTAGTGGGTATGGCCTCTGTCCCGCACAGGGCTGGGCTGGAAGACAGCAGTGTCAGAGCTAGGAGGAGTTAGGCACTGTATCTGCTACTGTGGGATAGTAGACGTGGTCCCTGTTCTACACAGGGCCTGGGAGCCTACGGAGTGGATGACGCATGCTCCAAGCTTCCCCTCTGCTCTCTGCCTCGTTCGAGGGTCACTGGACCTGAGAGCAGGTTGCTACATATTCAGGAATTTGAAAGCTGGTTATTAACCACAACCTTTTAAAACACAGAATTGTATTAACTTTCAATTAAATTATGTTGAAGAAGTAACGGATACCCATAATTCATCAACCTTAATTAAATCTCGCTGCGTGCATGTCTCCGATCCAGAGCTGTGCCTGTGGCATGCTGTGGTGTGCCTTGTCATGACGCCACCATCTCTAGGCATGCTCCTTGTGTCTGTATCTTCCCCAGGCGGTCTTCCCATCTTGTCTCTTCCTCTCAATATGGCGACCGGCATTCTTTACCTTCTTGTGTTACTGTGACCAAAATACCCAACATGGACAATCTGGGGGAGAGATTTATTTGGACTCATGCCTTTGCGTGGTTCAGTCCACGGTTGTGTGTCACCCTTCACTTGAACAGGATACCGTCACAGCCAGTACACATGCAGAGGAGAGCGACTGTCTCACAGCTGATCAGGAAGCAGAGAGAACAGGGGTCAAGGGGACCAAGCATTCAGAACACGAGTCTATGCAGATAGTTTCTCTTCGGCCCTAACAGGGTTCATCCTGTTCCAGAGCCTCTCTGTCTGGAATAACGAGATCTACAGCCACCCTGTTTTCAAACCGTGTCACATTCTTAGATGTTGGGGTGACAGAGTTAACATGTCTTTTGCAGGAAGTCACGTTCAATCCTTAATGTGACTCAGTGCTTTCAAGCTTCCTGTTGGGACTACTTCCTTGTGTGAGAAGAGCTCACATAAGAAAAGTAAACATTAGAGCCCCGTAATTGTGATTCCAGTGGCTTCTGGCACATCTTTTGCACGTGTTCTCACAGAACTGTCTCAGCTACCCAGTCGTGTACTCACCATTACTTCCTGTTTTAAAAATATATTTACTTTTTTTTGCTATGTTAATCTTTTTGATATAAGTTTGTGTGTATGTATGTTTGTCCTGCATGTATTTATGTGTCCTGTGTGCATGCCTGGGGCCTGTGGAGGTAAGAAGGGGATATTGGATGCCCTGGAAGTAGAGTTAGGGTATTGATGAGCCATCATGTGGGTGGTGGGGATCAAACCCCAGTCCTCTGTAAGAACGAGTGCTGTAAAACTGCTAAGCCATCTCCAGTCCCTTCCTTATTTGTTACATTTGTGTGTGTGTGTGTGTGCGTGTGTGCGTGTGCTAAAATCTCTGCTCCACTTACCAGAAAATACATAGTATTTGTCTTTCTGAGGCTGGCTTGTTTCATTTAACATAACGTTTACCAATTCCATCTGTTTTTACTGCAGATGTTAGTTTCAGCTTTTTCTTTCTTATAAAACTTGTCCATTTGAGTGGAGCTTAGCACTTAGATATGCATTGCTGAGTGTATTTCTCATGACAACATTTTGAAGGTGCAGCCCCAGTCGTAGGGAATGGATGGGTGGAGAACTTTGTTCCTGTGCCAGGAGCATGGACCTGGCACAAGAGACAGAGGTACCCACAGACCCTCCTTCATAGATTCTGCCATAGTCTGGCGGAGCAAATGCCACATCTCAGGCACCTGCACCTATTGCTGACCCTTCTTGTAGAGGATTTATTTCCCGAGCTCTGTGTTTTTCATTCAGTTGGTAAATGCCAAGAAACCCCTGGCGGTGCCTTGAGTGTGGGCTGTGACTTATAAGTAACGTCACCAGCTCATGCCTGACAACAGGAAGGTGCTAGGTCTTTCATAGCCACCCTTCCTGACCAGGACAAGAGGTCCTGCTTCTGCGCCTGCTGTTCTTCTGGTGGCTGGCAATCCTTGATTGTTTTCTGTTGCCACATAAAAGATGATAAAAATCTCAGCGACAGCGTGATGTAGGATCATGAATTGGGCATGAGCTAGAGATCCTCTCTCGGGCTGAGGACAAAGTGTCAGCTACCCTTTGGGCACACATGAGGCTTTAGGGCTGTGGTTACGGGGCTGATGTGCTATGTTTCAAAGCCAAGCATCTGTGTAACCTATAGTGTCTACCATATGGCCATACGCTTCTTTATAGGTCCAGTTGCTCTTGTTGTTGGTGTCTTGTAAAAGACTCATTGGCCAGGCCAATGAGTGAATCAATTCTCATTCCAGTAAATAAGTCAGCAATCAGAGACTTAAGGGTATTGGTAAAATCCCTTCTTCACTTTTGCCACGAGTAATGGCTGGAAGTGAAACACAGGTTCATTTGTGGTGTGGGATAGCAATTAAGCAGGGTGCACATGAAGGACCGCAGGTAGATGTGGAACTTAAAAAGCTGAACTCGGGGAGCAGACCAGTACTTAATAAGGGCTAGATGCGGGGTGGGCTGGGCAGATAGTGTCAAAACTTTCAAGTATAACATGAGGGAATTCTGGGGACCCAACATGCAATGTGGGGTTTGTAGTTGCCAGGTCTACACTTTGTACTTGAAGTTTGCTCAGTGGGTGTATCTTACCAGTCACACACACACACACACACACACGCACGCACGCACGCACACACGCACGCATGCATGCACGCACGCACGCACACACGCAAACACGCACGCAAGCAAACACATGCTCACACACAGCATGTCAATGAGGTGATGGATGTGTTTAGTAAATAGTGGTAATCACTTCTTAGTGTATAGATGTATCTCATGTTTTATTCATACAGTTTTATTAATCAGTTATATCCCACTAAAGCTGGGACATCAAGAAGAGGCAATGATCAGAGAGAGGGGCCATGTTGGAATGTTGTTACCACATCTGAATCTCCTCTGCTTGCTCTGAGCTCTGACTCAGTTTATTCTCTGTCACTCCCTGACTGCCTTAGCCAGACATGCCCATGGGGCTCATAAACAGGAGAGGGCAGGAGAAACAGAGTGACGGGCTTCCTGGGGAGAGCCTCTGCGTTGCCAGTCCCTTGCTTGCTTAGTGCCCAGATGTGTCCTCAGAAGTACGAGTTTTCTGGCCTCATTCTCAGAGGTGCCTTTGTTTTCCATTTAGTTATTTTTTAAATTTGAATTTGAGACTTTTCATACACAGATGGAGTATATATAGACCGTACCTACTCCCTGTACCCCCTTCCAGCTTCTCTAGGGACCCCGCCCCTCATGTTCTGTTTCTAGAATATGCATGGGTGTAGTACTATCCACTGAGGCGTGGGCAACCTGTCAGGGGTCATAACCCTAAGGAAGACTGGTTCACATCAAGTGTCCTTAGCTCCTCAGCTAGGGGTAGGACCCCACAAGCCTCTCCTTGATGTCAGCAGTAAGACTGTAGTGCGTTGAATTTTGAATTGGAAGGGAGAGAATGTGGCACACCATAGTCTAAAGCAGGTAGAGCTCATTGTCAGTGCTGGGTGGGGTAGATTCAGGAGCGGCTGGATCCGGCACCTCAAGCCATGTGCTAATGCTGTTTTTTAAAGTTTTGTGTGTTTATGTTGGTGTGTGCACATGTGTGTACACCAGAATATGTGCATTTGGAGGTCAGAGGTTGATGTCTTTGGTTTCCTTTATTGTTCCCTACTTTATTTTCTGAGACATCGTCCTTTATTGAGCCTGTGCGCATCACCTGGGGGTGGGCTGGTCAGCCAATAAGTGCCAGCAGCCAATGGTATCCCCCACCCCCTCCAGTTAAAGGCATGTGTCATCATGCCTTGCTGGGATAGGAGCCTATGCACAGGGAGCAGTTACTTCATCAGATGGAGCCACCTCCAGTGCTGATTTCCTCTGCTTTGAAAGCCTCTGTGATGATGGTGGAGGGAAAATGGCTACCCTCTCCTCGGAACGCCTAGAGCTGCGGTTCTCAACCTGTGGGTCGTGACCCTTCCCTCCTGCACATCAGATATTTACATTACGATTCATAACACTAGCAAAATTACAGTTATGAAGTAGCAATGAATTAATTTTATGGTTGCGGGTTATCACAAAACGTGAAACTGTATTAAAGGGTTGCAGCAGTACGAACGTTGAGAACTGTTTTCCAGAGGCTCACATGATACACACAGTTCCTTATTTGCAAACTGTAGAACTCTTCCCCAGCCTCAGCACCTGCTTTCCTCTCCATGACTTGGTTCAGGAGGTTGTCTCGTCTTGTGAGTAACGCAGATTCTCTGGCTTGGCTTAGCCTTATGGAATAACATTTTCTTAGGAAGCAGGGGTCTTTGGCAAGAGAAAAAGGAAGACTCCTTGGCAAATGACCACTTAGCAACCCAAAGTGATCAGGACACTCTGTATAGATCAACCTCATTTAATTTCAGGGGTTTCGAATTGGTATTCTGTGCCTCATCTCGCTCCACAGCACAGCTCTAACATGGCCAGTTGTGAAGTTTAAGCTGGCCGTTCAGTGGCCTTGGTTGCTAGGTTATCTTTTTCTTTTTCTGTTTTCATTTTCTGAGTCGGTTTCTCTGAGTACTGAGTAGCCCTGCCTGACCTGGAACTCACTCTATAGACCAGGCTGGCCTAGAACTCAGAGCTCCGCCTCTGCGTCCCAAGTACTGGGATTAAAGGTATGTGTCACCACCACTCATCTTGGTTGCTAGGTTTTCTATGGGGCTTAATCCCCTGTTTTCTTGACATGGGCATCCTTTAAATCCTTAGGACTGCTTTCTCTAGGTAATACCACAGGACAGTAGGACTTGGATCCTACTATATTCCTAGGATTTGTCTAAACTGAAATGCCCTGGACTGCACACTAGCCAGATGTCACAAACATGGCCCCCAGAGCTGCATGCCTGACGCTGTCATCTTATGGGATTTTTTCTTCCCCACAAAGAACGCACCTTTGCTCACTCTTAAACTTACATTGCTTTATTTACTATTGTTGTGTCTAAGGAAGAGTCTGAGCAAAGATCCAGGATGTCGTTGAAATTGATTTAGCCTGGTTCTTGCCTCCTGCTTCTCTTCAGAAGTAAGTTTGGTCTGGGCAGAGGTCTGGAGGTCTGAAGGCAGTGGTATTGCCAAGTTTTGGCAGTTTGGTGACCTATTTTTTCTGTCAGGTGTCTATCCCAGGCAGATACTGGAGTTGCAAACCAAATAAACGCCATCTGGCCCACGGACCTGAAAGGCCGACAGGGAGTGGCCGGACCACAGCAAGCTGGACACAACTTGCCTCTTGTCCAGGGACAGCCTGGTCTGGCTTGGGCTGGTTATTGCCTTGCAGGAATTTGAGCCAGTGCGGTGAAGCTGGTCTTATGTTTCAGCAGAAACTAGAAGTTTCACTTGATAAGTTGCAGCCTTTAAAGCATGCTAGGGAATTCAGTTGTTTTTGTGTGATGTTGTGAAAGATGAAGCCATTGCCTTTCAAACAGGTTTGCCCTATATGTGACCACCTTGCCCCTGTAGTCTGTCTTGCCATGGTCGGAAGATGGGTGGAGATGCTCTCTGGGCCCTAAGCAGCTTCTCTTCCATCCTCCTTCCTCCTCACAGAGCCTCAGTTTTGTACAGAATTTCTCCTTCCTCCTTGCTGCCTCTTAGCTAGGGGAGGAGCCAAACCCCAGCTCTGCATTAGACTTGTTTGGGTTATTTAGCTTTCTTCTTTGTGATTGGTTCAGCACTGAATGTGTGCTCTGACTGTCCAATGGAAAGGGAAGATATGGCCTCTCCATGGGAAAGCCTGTTTGTCCCTGAGGCCTGAAAAGATGCTGTCTTCCTGGGTTCTGAGTGCCACCCACAGTGGCCGTAACTGTCTTACAGCCTTGTGGATGAAGTCAACATTGAGAAGGGCTGACTGCAAGGGAAGGGAAGGGAAGAACCTGCTCTCTTGTTGAGATCAAAAAGCTCTAAGTTTGTCGTTCCAGGGACATCTATTTGTATGAGATAAGAGTCTTTATTGTAGACTGGAGAGATGGCTCAGGGGCTGAGAGCATCGGCTGCTCTTCTAGAGGACCCAAGTTCATATCCCAGCACCCACATGTTGGCTCAGAACCATCTTTAACCCTATCTCTAGGGTATCCTGTGCTCTCTTCTGACCTCTGTGAGAACCAGGCACACCTGTGGAACACATGCATACATGCAGGCAAAGCACCCATACATAGAAAGCAAAATAAATCTTCAAAAAAGTCTTTATTGCTTTTTCTTTCTTGCCAGAGGCAGCTTGTGTTGGCCTGCACACAGACCAGGGGAGAGGCAGGTGAACTATTGGCAATGAAGAAAGCCTTCTGGCTGCTGGACCTAGCTGCCACTAACTCTGATGACAGGATCTTGAGGCTCTATACTGTTCCCTTGGTGTTGGCCCTTTGGATAGTTAGCCAAGTCAGGCCCCATCTTTCTGCAGGGAAGGAAGCCAAAGCCCTATGGGCAGGGTAGGCAAGAGAAAGGAATTGGTCCCATCTTCCACAGGTTCAGGGTTGCCAGTGCTGAAACACTCATGTTGGCCATTGAGGTTTGGGACCAGGGCAAGGGAGCCAGACGTGGTTCTGACAACTTGGTCTCTGCAGATCAGATAGGAATTAAACTAGACTCTTTTCATTTACATAATTACTCTTCAGGATGAGGAACCTGCAGCCTGGGAAGAACCTCACCCTTCAAGGATAGGCTGACTTCAACTTTTTGTGTAATCCAAATAGTTTAGGTATTTAAACCAGTACAAAATAGAAAGCAGTTCTTGCTTGGTCTGTGGTCTCTGAAAGAAAACCCACTTGATGAAGCACCCTAAAAAACTAATCATTCTGGGTATTTTTTTACCTTCTGTATGGTGTTGAGGCCAGATTTCAACCATAGGTCTTGTTTCTCAGGAGTCATTCACCTTAGTTTTGAGACAGTGTTCCTCACTGGACAAGAGTTTGCTGGGTAGGTAGACCAGATGGCCAGG
Organism: Ondatra zibethicus; assembly: GCA_004026605.1. Taxonomy (NCBI): domain Eukaryota; kingdom Metazoa; phylum Chordata; class Mammalia; order Rodentia; family Cricetidae; genus Ondatra; species Ondatra zibethicus. The sequence continues at coordinate 54,479 of PVIU01003995.1, forward strand.
CGCTCTCACACCTGACTTGGTTTTTTAATGTGAATTCTGCATGTGTGTGAATAGCACAGATTAAGTCTTGGTCACACACAACTCTTTCCGCTCCTAACTAATCACGTTCATTGTATACAGCATGGAGAGACAACGAGGCACATGGGAAAGCATGTGAATTCTAATGGGTTGGGTTTGAAGCCAAGCTACCTGCGTGATTTCTCTGGCTACCACACTTACCAAAAAGCTCATTCTCTTTGTGGCTCAGTTTCCTAATCTGTGGAATGAAAGCAATTATGACATGCTTCTTTAGGCATGGGGGAATTAACAGTTTAATATGTTACTACATTGAAGGTACTCAGAACCGTGTCTTGAACACTCTTAAGTGCCATGTATGTTTGCTATTCTGCATAGTCCAAATAACTAATGAAATCCGAAGCTCACTGCTGGCTGACTCATAGAAGACCTTAATCAATTGGTAGATGTATTGTCATTGTCTTTTAGATTACAAGTGATTTATTGCAGGATAGAGAAACGGCTGTGGGAGGTAAGCTTGTGGGAGTCTCCCTGGGCCAAGGATGCAGGCTTCCAGCCAGCAGGCATCATGGGGAATAAAGAGATTATATAGTGTGTTTGCCTGACTGGATCTGGCTGCACTCAGGGTGACAGTTAGCATTCCTTAGCGCTTAACACTAAAGCGTGTGGTATTTAATAAGACAAACATTTCTCTGTTAAGTGTCCATTCCTTTCAAAGGTAGGCCGTCTGTTCTTCCATTTCTTACTGTTATTTATTCTTTCACTGCCTCATTATCTTTTTCTGAATGGCGAGAGTGATGGCCAGTTTGCGAAATAAGATCCACTGACCTTCGAAGGCATCTTGGAGGGCTGTTACCTTGCCAGGCCATGGTGACGCCCTGTAGAACTATGGCCCTGTGAGGACTCAGTGACATCTTTATGAGGACACGGCGACATCTGTAAGGCTGTGATGCTGGGATGGTGTGGTGACATTCTGTAAGTCTGTGTCCCCATGAGGGCATGGTGTCATCCTGTAAGTTCATGCCCCTGTGAGGGCATGTAATAACCTATAAGGTCCCTGCGATGCTGTGGTGACACCTTGTACGGCTGTGATCCTGAAGTGACGTGCTTGTGGTCTTGCTGGGACATCAGTTCAGGTCTTCACATGTAGGGTGGATACACAGGTCTCTCAGAAGCTCCCTGTGGAGCACATGGAGTCCCGTGTGTAAGAAGCCAGCATGGAGCCTTCTTTGTCGTGTTTTGCTTTCTTCATTCTGTCTGTTTGTAACCAGCATCTTGGTTTTTCAGGTCAGAACGCTTCAACTATAATTCTACCTGAGTTTTCTGAGGTGGGGCAGTAGCAAGGAAAGGAATGATACTCTTTTTTTTTTTTTTTCTTGACTTTCTGTTTTGTGACGGAGTCTTAATGCTGCCCAGGCTGCCCTCAAACTCACAGCTGGAGAATTCCTCCTGCCTCAGCCTCCTGAGTAGCCCGCACTAAGGGCACATGCCATCACACCCATTCGAGTCACTACATGCTTCTCGTGAATTTTTGGTGTATTTTGAGTGTTTCACTGGAAACTGTGGGTGGTTTAAATAAGGGTTTGTCAGGCGTTTTCTGTGAAGAGCTTTGGCTTTGTGTACCATCTTGCTCAACCCTTTCTCATTAGGATCTACAGCTCATGGACTAAACAGCTGATGTGGCAACAGGCAGTGCTTCACTGAACACGCCTGGTTTTACTAATAAGACTGCATTTGAATTTCATGTACTTTTAATGCGTCATGAAATAGTATCTCTTGACATTTTTTTCAACCGCTTAAAAATAGTTGGTTGGGTTTTTTTTTTTAATCACTTTATTTGAGACCTTAAAGAAAGATGGCAGTAGGAGTTTGCTGCCTTCCTGGGTTGGGTAATAAACTGTGTTAGACTCCATGCAGTAGGAGGCAGTCAGTCATTGAAGGAGTTTGTTCGGCCACACCTATTTTGTTTTTGTTTTGTTTTGAGACAGGATCTCACTATGTAGCTGTCTTGGAATTTACTGTGTAGGCCAGGCTGGCCTTGAACTCAGAGATCCCCTTGCCTCTGCCTTGCAAGAGCTGGGATTAAAGGTGTGTGCCACCACATCCTGCTGTGGTCACACACCTTTGTGAAGCATCATCTGGAGCACATCTGGAGGCTCCTGAGACATCTTGGGCACCCCTGGAGGTTCCGGAGACATCTGGGGCACACCGGGAGGCTCTGGAGACATCTGGAGCACACCTGGAGGCTCTGGTGAGATCAGAATTGTTGTTTTGGATGGATTCTGTCAAGGTCAGGTGCACATGTACTTCCTTTGAATTAGGTCTAGGTGGTTCTAGAAAATGGAGTGTATGGTGGTTCTAGATAATGGGGTGTGTGTGGTAGTTCTAGAAAATGGAGTGTATGGTGATTCTAGATAATGGGGGTATGTGGTGGTTCTAGATGATGGAGTGTGCTGCCCATTTTCCGTGTTGAGATGCCAGGTCACTCACTTTGGGGCCTCAGTTGCCTGACTGCCCCTGAACAGCTCCTGTCTTCACTTCTGTTGAAAGGTTGGTCTCCTATCTTCCCCTGACTGTTTTGACCCTGTGCTTTCTCTCTCCTATCTCCTCTGCATTAAAGGCACATTAATGTATTCTCAGTGCGATACTTTAAAAGTTCTTAGAATGAGCAGAGAGCAGTTCTATGCCATAATAGTGCATAATCAATGGAGAGAGATTGCCAGGCTATAAATCACCAAGGAGGTTTGATGATATCAGCTTCAGGGATGAATTGAGATCCTGCGGTTTGCTCAGGTTCTGAATCCTCTAGTTTCTGAAACTATTATTCTTTATTTATTATTATTATTATTATTATTTTTAATTTACAACCGTCTGGTGGAAAGGTGTCTGCTGTGAACCAGCCATCCGTGATAGCACAGGTCAGCTTTGTCCCCATGGCCCCTCCGTTCCTCCGTGTTTGTTTCACTGCGGTGGGAAATGCTCTCCTCACAGCTTCAGTGGGCACTGTGGTGCGGCTCCTGCTTGGCCTGTCAAAGACCAAGACGAACGTCTTTTCCTCCCAATGCAGAAGTGAAGCTGACACCCGTTAGCCTGGCAGCCTCATAGCCGATGCTCTTGATGGGGCTAAGAAGGGGTTTTAAGAGAGTAAAGTACTTTGCACTTTCTGGCTTAATGCAGAGAGCTAAAAATATACTAAAACATTTTTTTAAAGTCATAGACCAGAGACTTTTTTGAAGCCTTTTCATCTAGCAATGCCACCCTCCTTTCCCTCCAAGCATCAGGATTGCTTCAATATTTAGGTATTAATATTCCCTTGTGGCTCAATCAGCTCTTTGAAAATGAATTTCTCTGCACTGCTGTCATAATTAAAGACAGACATGCCGAGGTGAACGGGAATTTGTGTGTTTCTTAGATTGAAAGGCTCTGTCGAGTCAGATGAACATCCTCTCAAGGTTAAGTTCTCTATTTAAATCCCTCCCAATTATGGTGCCAGGTACAATCTTTGATGAGATGCAGGGAGGACAAATGACTTAATCTGTGGGAGAGACATTCTCCGCGGGAAGGGAAGCTATGAAATCAGAAGGAACTGGACAGTGTTTATTATCGAGGGAAAACAGTTACATAAATCGAGCCTGGGACAAATATCGGAGTCCCAATAAAACAGCAGTCACTATTGGGTTGCGAAGGTGTCATAATGGAAGACCAGAAGGATGGCTTTCCTCTTCACGGAGCAGTTCAGATCTCAAAGGATGGGTTCTTGCTGATGGTGCTATTGGGAGGGTCTGTGTACTTTAAGGGTGGGGCATGGTTAGGTCACAGGGGCAAGTTCTTGAGGGGGATTTGGGGACCCTGGCCCTTCTGTGTTTCTCTGCTACCTGCCTGCCACGTGGAGAATGATCCTCCGCCGTGAATTCCTGCGATACTGCGCTTCCTGCTTTGACCCAGGCCCCAAAGCAGTGTGACCCTTTAGCTATCAACGGGAATGTCTGAAGCTGGGAGGCAAAAATAAACCTTAAGCTATTCCAGGGATTTGTCCCAGGACCAGAAAGTCGACAGCATGCTGACTGTGCTCCTCAGAGCGGGGAGAAGTATAAGGTGGTCCATGTCGCAGACTGCCAGCAGATGCTGTGATCCTCACAGGCATGCAGTTGTACTGAAAATGAGCTCTCACAGCCTGGCTCTAGAATCATTCCAAGTCTCATTGGCTTTTTCTGTCGTAGAAATCAAAGGTTCTGGCTCGTGTCTTTCCACTTGAGCTTCTGCTGACATGGTTGGTCAGCTCTGGTGATCGGCCTCCTTGCTTTGAGAATGTTTGATACTGGCGTCTGAAAATATCCCTTTCTGCCTCTGCCCTTCAGTTCTTCCGGTCTCTTCTCACTACGGGCTGGGGTGTCCCGTGGGCTCCATTCTGTCTCACTATCCACTGTGATTAGTTGTATGTGGGTTGCATCGATGGTACAGTAATCTAGTGTACGTGCTGGAGCCACACTGGTAGGTTCAAATCTTGACTGTGCTGCTCACCAACTTGTGTGTGTAACTGAAAACTTTCTGGGTCTCAGTTCCTTCCTTGTTGAGTTGGTTTTATATATAGCTTTACTTGAGTAATATTAATCCCCCTGAGATTTTTATTGAGGAAAAAATGACATAACATGGAAAGAATTTAGTCCATTGATTTCTACTTAGTGAGCTCTCTATATATGATGGTGCTTGAAAAAAAAAAAAGAAATCGTGTGTGTGTGTGTGTGTGTGTGTGTGTTTGTAAGTCAGTCAGAGGACAGCTCTGTCTTTCCTTCATCTAAGTAAGACAAGGTATCCGTTTACTTATCTGAATGCCAGGTTAGCTGGCCCATGAACATCTGGGAATTCTCCATCTGCTTGCCATCTTGCCATGGGAGCACTGGGATTCCAGATGTGTGCCACTGTGCCTGCGTTACATGGGTTCTGGGGCCCCAGACTCAGGTCCTCATGCTTTAACTCCTTAGGCCATCTCTCTTGCCACAATGTTCCTCTTTTGCTGTGAAATATACATCATATGCCATCCTGGTACCTTGGAGTTGTATCTGGCTATTCCATCGCCTGTAAATAATATCCTAAGCACCTTTTCTTCCTCAGTAACCTTCCTGTGTCTATGGCCTGAGAGAGCCTGCCACCTCCAAACGCTGTACTCTGCATCAAAGATGAAAGAGAAAGAAAATGTTGTAACAGTAAGAGCAACATGAAATAACAGTTTCACCCTATTGACCTGGGGTTCATCCCTGTACTGATACACTGTCTCCTGGGTGCTTGAATGAGTGTTTTCAGCAAGCAAGGATGTTACAATTTTAACCTTCACCATATGGTTCCCAGACACCATTCAAATTTACCAACACCAGAAGAAGTTATCTAGAGTCCTATGCCCACAATGTGTCTCCCTCGGATCTTGGGTGCTTTCTCGGGCTTTCTTTGGCTTTTCTGACCTTGATGCATTTGTAGATAACACAGCACTTTGTAGACGATCCCTTAGAATTGCTGTATCTGATGGTTGCCAACCATTCCATTCCGAGTCAGGTCTGGCATGGCGTAGAAGAACCACAGATGCGATGTCCGTTCCTTTCAGTTCCTTCTGTTAGGTGGCACGTCACGTGATTTCCATTTCCCTTTATTCTCAGTGTTCAGCTTTGGTCACAGATAGAGGTGGCATCTGCTGAGCTTTCCCGTTGTGAAGTCACTCCCCTTACCGTCTTTGTAGGAAGTCCCTTGTGGGCAGTATTGATATTATGCTCTTTAAGCTTTCAGCCTGTTCATTTGTTATGACTGAGGCCTCAGGGAGTTCCATTTTTTAATGGTATATAATTCCTCATTGTTCATTGGTATACAGGTTGCCTCCCATTGAGATAGTGGCTCCTAGGTCCTTTTAGAACTGTCTGAAGTAATTTTTTTCGAATACGTCTGTTCTCTGTAGACCAAGAAATTCTAGCCACACTGTGTTTTGCTGGACCCAGCCCTGTTTTTTTTTTTTTTTTTTTTTTTTTTTTTTGCCCCGGAAAAGAGTAGCTATTCGGCTTATGATCCCCTTTAAAGAAGCGTGATATATAGAAGCCAGCATCTAAACACTGTGTGTGCACATTGCTCCTGGGTACTGCAACTCCCAGACCCCTGAGTAATTAACAGGTTGTGTTCATTGCTGTAGTATTATGTGTTGTTAGCCACACATTCACACTGCTGTACCCGGCACACATGGCACGGTTCAGTTTTGTTTTCTCCTGTGGACCCCAGTGGCTCTCTTCTCCGGTAGCGGAAACCTGACTCGTACTGACAGTGTATAGTTTTCCCCTTTTGTCCCACACATTTCAGGCCTAGTCCTGTGTGCAGATGTGTCTCTTTATTTTCTGGAGGCCACAATTCCACGTCAAGCTCTTCTCATTGTACGTGTAGGTACCCTCTTCCTCTGGATGGGAATACCGGTTGGGTATTGGATAACGGTTGGGACAGATGACCATTGTACACTGCAAAGGTGTACAGACTCTACCTTCTTCCAGGTAGAGTACAGTACGGATGGCATTTTATCTCTCCTGTCAAGGAGAAGGGTGACAGGAAGTCATTCATTGCTCATCTTGGGTTGTACATCAAATTCACGGTTTTGTGTAGCAACCCTGATGGTACGTCCATGTCATCACTACTTGGGCAGTGGTGGCCCTGCTTTGGAACTGAGGCATGGCTGCAGATGTGCTGCTTGGCTTTGAGAAGACTGGAGAAACACTGTTGCTGTTGGCTCTGTGATCAGAGTAGAAAAACTAGGAAGACAAGGACTAGAATAAAGGCCTGTTGGAGGCCTGGGAGAAGGGTCAAGAAGCTGGCCTTAGGCTGTGTCTGAGACTCACTGCAATCCTGTGCTTGATATTTGAAGGACAATTACATGTTAGTGTGACCCTTAAGCCAGGCCCCAGGGTGACCCTGGAAGAAACTGCACAGTGGTCTGGCAATGATCCTCGATACCAGAGGCCACTCAGCCCATTAGATGGGGCAGCTTGCTCAACAGCGGCTAGCCAGATAGGAAGGAGAGGTGGGTATCAAAAGAGATCCCCTCCAGGTAGGCTGGCTGTCGGCTTTGAATCTTTCTTCTACCTTCTGGAGGAAGGAATACAGGACTAGAGCAGCTTTTGTGTTCCTGAGGGTGTATAGAGTTTTAAAAGGTCTGCTTTTTCCTGCCTGGAAATTTACTTCAAGAAGATGGTGTCAGTCACATAGATATTTCAGGAATCAGATGGTCTTCATTTCTTTCTCCCCATCAGCTCTCTATAGCTAATTGTCCAACTGAGAAAGGCTTAATTTTACAGGCATGAAGGGGAGGCAGGCTTGTTGTGTCCAGCCTTTCATCCCCTTTTGCCTTCCTTGCCAGAGGCTGTGTTCAGCAGCAGCACCAGAATTTAACAGGCGAGATTTGAAAGTTGTGTCTTTCCAAGGACTCACCGTGTACAGATAGGTCTGCGACATTTCTCTTGTGTAGTGCACGGTGTACCCAGTATGGTTTTCAGGGCCCTCAATATTCTCCATTGTTGCATTCATCGTATTTGAAATGGCTTTGACTGACAGCAGGAAGTTTGTCCGGTTCTTTTCAGACAATGTCTGCATTAATGCCTAGTAGGCAATGGCCTGGTAAGTGCAGGAGACCATATTAAGAAATTATAATGCAAAAATCACGTTGCATAATAAATGTGCAGGAACACATTATTCTAACTAATTATGAAGCTTACAAAGAGGCCAAGTGGTACTTGGTAAATCTGATTATTTAGGGTGGTGGAAAAACTCCTTCTGCAGCACTGGAAATGTTATGCAGAGTAAAGATAATAGTGGCTAGAATACAGGATTAGCCATGTGCTGTGTGAAAGATGGCAGGCTTAAAAAATCCATTTGTATTTCTGGCAAATTGTCTTAATATAATCTACATGCCTTTCTAATTTAAAATATGAAAGTTAAGTAAAGCATATGGAGGAGAGCTGTAGCCATTAAGGAACTGGGGAAGTAGTCCAGCCATTTAAACCTAGACTATATAGTGTTAGGTGTGTGTGTGGGGGTGGGTGTGGGTGGTGGAAGTGTGTTTGTGCTGTAGTGTGAGGGTATGTGGTATATGGACTGTGTGTGTGCGCGTGCGCGCGCCATGCTAACATTTAAGCTGTGAACTCAAAATGCAGCCCCATGCAGGTATGTATTATTTTTAATGAAGACTGCGGCATGGTGGGGTGTTCTAAATTAGGCCTGATTATGACTACAGATGGCAATTGAGCTTTTGGAAGCTGTTTTCTTAAACTGTTAACATGAAAGAATTGCCTCTGTTAGTATTGGTTTGCCAAGTTCAGCACTTGTTTAGGGAAAACGATCTTTCGGCTCCCCCTTCCATTCAGAGCGCATCCATCTTCTCTCTTAAACCATCTTTGAGGGGTTTAGATCTACAGACATCATTTACTAAGACTTTTTAAATAATCGATTAAACATGATTTTGGCTCCCCTCCATGACAGGTGTTTTCCGAATGTCTTCTGGATGGTTGTTGAGTCAAAGCAGTCCTGTTCTCGTCTATTGTGAAAAATACATTTGACCCTCAATGTGTTTGAACTCATAACATCCTTAACTGCCTTCTGTCCAGAAGGCAAATTTGACATTATTCAGCCTTCCCGAAAGGATTGTGGATGTGAGTTGACATTAGCTGGGTGGTTTCTTTGTAGACTTTCCTGTCCAGGTCTTCTCTGTTAATAGATATGTAGACCTGCTTGTACAGGGTCCCATGATCACAATTTCAATTTTGCTTCCTCTAAGGAGACATTTGGTAATGCCAGGCCTCAACTGTTTATGTGTTTTTTCTTTTAATTTAAATCTACATGTATTTAATTGTGTGCGTGTGTGTGTTACACACACACACACACACACACACACACACACACACACACACACACGGCTGCCTCAGTGTTCCTATGGAGGCCAGAGAACAATTAGCAAGAGTGGGTTCTTTCCTTCCACTGTGTGGGTTGTCGAGATCAAAATCAGGTCACTAGACATGGCAGTCGGTGCCATCTCCCTGGCCCTGACCTTTAATTTGGTGTTGGTGTTCTTGATATTTGTCAAGTAGGAGCTTGGGACACTTAAAAACGCAGCGCAGAGCATACAACAGACCTACAATGTTAGTAGGGCAGCTGTTGAGAAACCCAGACGTCAACACAGCCAATAGCACCTCATTTGGCTTCCCACTGTAACAATGGGCATGGGTTCTCTGTTGGTCAGGTGTGCTCTAATAATTTTTATTACAGTTTTGGAGTTAATTTTTAAATTAGATATGAATACGTAAGAAATAGTTCTTTCTGGCTGGGGGTACAGCTCAGCACTAGAGTGCTTTGCTAACGTGTAGGGAGCCCTGCATTTGACCCCTGGTGCCCCTGTGCCCTCCAGCTGTCATCCTGCCAAAAAGAAAAAGTACAAAGGAAGTCAGAGGTGAACCAGGAATCAGCCTTGGACCATGTAAAAGGCATCTTGGATTGGACTATTCCGGTCAGGTGCTGGGTTTGCTTAGGAGCCTTGGGGAAGCATCTTCTGTGACCTTTACCAGTTAGGGAGCATTTCACTCCGTCAGTCTTCGCTCTCCCACGTGAAGACTTCTTCAAAAGGTTCTGATGGAAGTATCCGAACTAACAACATCACACAGTCATTCTCTTTTGTTGTGAATTCTGTGTCTGAAGCCTGGAGGAGGGGCACAGCCGCTATGCTTAACTCCATTACATTCTGTGTCCCTAGCTCAGACAGGGAGGAACCCCGGGAACTAGTCATGAATAGATTAACAGATGGACCTCTTTGAATGGTGACATTTCAAGGTTATTATCATCTATTTATTTATTTGTATATATGTGCGTGTGTTGTGTGTCATGGTATGTGTGTGGAGGTCAGAGGACAGCTTGCTAGAGTTGAGTTTCCCTTTCTCCACGTGGGCCCTAGGGATTGAATTTAGGTCATGAGGCTTGATAGCAAGTGTCGTTACTCACTGAGCTATCTCTGGATTTTCGTGTTTATTCTACTCTCTCTGAATGGAGGAATTTGGGAGGAGGGTGTCAGGCTCTTGTACAGTTTGTAGTGATGTACATGGGTAGGGAAAAGATTGCAATTTGCCTATTATATGTTGACTAATCTTTCAAAAACACTTTTTTATGTTTTTAAGTTAGGCAGCAACAGCAGCCAATGATAGATGGGGCTATTGGTGTGAATCGAATCTGCAGAGACAAAATTGGATCTGGATGAGTGTGAGCTTACGGTGAGGTGGTCAGCCACGGCTTGCCCCCCGACCAGGTACAAATCGAATGCCCATCGAGGGCAGCTGATGCTGCAGGACTGCTATTTCCCCTCCTGAGAGAGTACAGTGCTTCTAGTGATGGTAATAACATTTATTCGTTGAGGATAGATACTGTCGCCATTGGCTGTTGAGGGTTCTTGAAGTAAAACATCCTTTGGAGAAGTGAAGCGTGGATCAGAGACCATCATTGATCACCTGGTCTTATCAGTAAGGAAAATTTATCTGCACCGTCAGCAAATATGTATTTGGTTTCCCTCATGGTGAACGTGTTCTCTCTGCATGTGTATGTGTGTATGGTGTTGTGTGTGTGCACATGAAGACGCCTGAGATAGAGTTGAGAAATCTTTGATGGCTCTCTACCTTATCCATTGAGGCAAGTGTCTCATTTGAACCCACAGCACACCAGTGTGGCTACTTTAGGTAACCCACTTGTTTGGACATTTCTTGGTTCTTCTTTCCAAGTGCTAGAAGTACAGGTGGGCCATCATGCCTACACAGAATTTATGTGGATGTGGGTA
>PVIU01003995.1:65421-134533 GCA_004026605.1 Ondatra zibethicus
ATCTATCTATCTATCTATCTATCTATCTATCTATCTATCTATCTATCTATCTATCTATCTATCTATCTATCATCTATTCCCACTATCTTGGGTACAGACCAGTAATGACAGATGCAGTCAGTAGTGCTTTGGGGGCCATTGCCAGGTCCTGGAGAACATTGAGCTCCAACATCTTCTTAAAATAAGTGACTTCTGCCCAAGAGGAAGCTCGGCCTGTACTGTTCTTGCGGATGACCTGTGTTGGTTTCCTAGGACTCATATCAGGTGACTCCAAGGGGGTCTGCTGCCTGGGAAGACACCTGCATGCCATCAAATGCACATGCACACACACTTTAAATCAGTAAATGACTGCACAGGATGGGAGAGATGACTTCACACCAGTGAACAGCTTGCTTTACAAGCATGAGGACCTGAGTTAATCCACAGCACCATGTAGAATGTCAGACATGGTATTGCACCTGTAATCCCAGTGCTGGTCAGACAGAGGCAGGAGGATTCCTGGGAATACTGGCTAGCTAGGTTAAGGGACAGACCTTCTTTCAGAAAAAATAAAGGACAGAATGCTAGAGAAAGAAACCCCATGTCAATAGCTTCCAGCCTCTATGTGTGCCCACACATATTTGAACATATATGAACGTACACATGCCTCCCAACTCCACACAGAACAAGCGATTTAACATTGAAGCTTTAGTATGATTGTGTAGTGGGAGCTGCAGACAGGACTGTGTTAGCATCAAAGATCGGAAGTTTCTGAGTCACCGGAGCTCACAGGTCCCTTATGTCTTATCCAGATACTGTGCCTTGGATGCATCCTGCCCAGGTCACCTCATGCGTGTCTTTCCTTTTCCTCTCCTTTCCATCCCTCCCATGCTTGCTGTCTTTCCTTTTCCATGAGGAGACTGAGTCATGGTATATATTCTAAACCCGTCTTCTCTGGTTCAGAGACCGTGGGTTAAGAGTGTGGACCCTTCAGTCAGAATAGCCACAGCATTTGAATAAGTTAAAAAAAATCAACGCTGGCCTTTGTTCAGGCTTCCGGTGAGCCAGTTGGCAGATGCCTTCTCGTATCTGTAGACTGTGATAATGGTGTGATTCTCTGGGGATTAAGTACGCATGTAAAGCCCCCAGCACAGGGCTCATATTACATAAATGTCTGTCTAATTTTGGTTTAACAGTTCCCTCAATAGTTTCTGTCCTTGGGTGACCTGAAATTCTTAGTCTCCATTTCTCTTCCTGTGCCCTGCCTCCTGTTTTGGTCTTAAGTAGCCCAGATTGGCCTTAAACTTTCCCCAGCCTTCTGCCTCCTGAGCTATGGTCACAGGTGTGTAACACCCTGGGTATCCCTTGAGATCCTGTTTTGAAAGTCTTCATTGTACCTCATGAAGATCTACAGAGCAGAATGACTGACGGAGATCTACGTGGCAGAGTGGCTGACGGAGATCTACGTGGCAGAGTAGCTGACGGGACTGCATGTTCCTGGCTCCAACCATTAGATGCTTCTTTCTCAGTAGAGTCAGCTTTGAGCCTCAGCCTGCCCTTGTGCTAGCTGGTCTGGCTTCTTCCTTGTCACTGTGCTTAGAGCATAATCTAATTCTTAGTAATCAGGTAGGGGAGCACTCCTTGGTCTATGTTCCTTAAACCTTGGCTTTGCTTTGATCAGAAGAGTCTCTTTAGGCTTCTAGAAGGTTACTTAAAAGGGACCCTGAGGGTGGCAGGAAGATGGCTTGCTGTAATTAGTGCCAAGCAGAAGTTGCTACATTTCCAGTGTCACTCACTCAGTCACTTTGGATAGTTTCTTTTCTTTTGCTATTATTTTTAGGTGACAGATTGCAGTGCATATTTTAGGAGCTGCCACCCACTTTGATTTGGAAGATTATGTTGTCGGAATGTTGAGATGCTGCAGGTAGAGACCTCGTTTTGCTAAACAACGGACCTCAGGATCTTGTAAATTGCATTTCTCTTGCAACCAAAAGTGTTTCTCTCTGATTCATTAGACGAATAACTAAATCCTATAACAGGGTAAAATGAGACTTTTCTTATCTTTGAAATCCATTTTCTGGCTTAGCAAAGTCTTTAATAGCTTTACCTTAATAGATAAGAACTATAAGTTGTATGGATTGCTAAGCAAACTTGAAGGGTGCTATATGTTGGTTCTTTACAGTTAGCAGCTGCCTCTTACTGAATCAGAAGATGCAATGCCTCTGTTATTCCCCCCACTATGTTACCTCTAGTAACATTTGTTACTCTGAAGGAAGTACATACAGTATTCTCTCTTTTCCAGTTCTGAAATTATAGGGCAGCCTAACTTTCTACTGTGTATGCTAATAGCAGGTAAATTTCTTTCACACATATTCAGGAGCAGGGTTTCTTGTATGCAAGCAACAGAGTGGAATGCGGCTTTGGAAGGACTGGATAGGATTGCTACAGGTTAAAGCTGAGTGTGGGATAATCAAACCTTGGCGAGGGGAGGAGCCAGCCCACTGGGGGACTGATGGCTGGTGCATCAGGCTTCTCCACTGGGAGGGAACTGATGGAGCACATTTATAGATCTTGAGGGGATTTATTAGAGGGGCTTGCAGCTGTGGTCCAGCTGGTCTCATGATGGCTATCTCCCAATAGAAAGGCCAAGGATCTGGATGTTGTTTAGTACACGAGGTTGGGTGTCTCAGTTGGTCTTCAGTCTTTGTTGGAATCCTGAAAAAGTATGTTTTAACACTAGCGATGTAATGTCCCAGTTCTGTGATTGGTGAACTTGCCAGCAAAAGTAAGAGCAAGCAGGCAAAAGAGCAAAAGCTTCCTTCTTCGATGTACTTTTCTGTGAACTGCCACCAGAAGGTGTGGCCCTGATTCAGGGTGGCCGTTCTGACCTCACATGATGCAGATTTAGGGTGGGTCTTCACACATAAAAAAATGTGATCTGGAATATTCTCACACCTGTGCCCAGCTGCCCGAGCTTTAGTTGATTGCCGATGTAGTCAGGTTGGCACTGAAGAGTAGCCATAACAACTAGCTAGATTGGTCTGGTCCCTATCAGATTCTGTTTCATGGATGACACTGACATTCCGATCCCTCCCTATGAGGGACAGGGCACCTGTATGGATAATGAAGGAAAATTGCAGACTCTGACATTTCTCCATTCCACAGAGAAGTGCAAGATTGGTTTGTGAAGTCCCCCTGCTGAGCTTTCTTCCTTAGATGTTATCCTGTCCACGGCTTCAGTCATATGGTGGCGTCGGCAGTACTGACACAGCCCCGAAGAGTGAGCCGCTACTTTAGGACTTTCAACCAGAACTGCCTGTGGATCTCAGGCCGAGTTTCCTTACTTGTGTACCACATTAGTGGGTTCAGTTCCTGAGGGATGCAACTTCAGACTGGGAAAGCAGACCTCTCATAGTTAATTAAGGGAGGTGTAGGGGAGAAGTAGGGAGGTGTAGGGGAGGAGTGGGGAAGGTGCCTATGTGTTTGGAAAAGGTCAGTTAAAGAAGACAAAGAAAGCCTGTAGTTGCTGTTGGTAGAAACCAATGGAAGAGCTGCTTGAGAAAGATCTCATCTCTTTAAGGATTGTAAGAATCCTCCATCAAACTAAACAGTGCAAGAGAGAGCAGCAGGCAGGCTAAGACTAATTCCTCGGTTTGTTGTCAAACACCAAACACAGCCTGTAATGCGTGTTTAGAGAACAGGGCTTGGGCTGTGTGGGTGGGGGCAACTAAAAGCCAGCCCACTGGCTCTCTCGTTTATCACTTTATATTGGCAGCTGTCTTAGTTTCTGTTCTGTTAGTGAAGAGATGCCATGACCAAGGCAACCTGCAGAAGAGAACATTTAACTGGCGGTCTGTCTCCCTTACAGCTTCAGAGGGTGAGTCCATTATCATAATGGCAGGGTGTGGGGTGGGTGGCCGGCAGGTGCTAGAGTAGTAGCTGAGAGTTACATCCTGAGCCACAGGCGGGAAGTGCACACACACACACACACACACACACACACACACACACACACACACACAGAGAGAGAGAGAGAGACAGAGAGAGAGAGACAGAGAGAGACATACACAGAGACAGAGAGACAGACAGAGAACGACAGAGAGACATTGGGCCTGGAGTGGGGTTTTGAGACCTCAGAGCCCAACATCTAGTGACACACCTCCTCCAGCAAGGCCATATCTCCTAATCCTTTCCAAAATTCCACCAACTGGATACTAAGCATGCAAATATTTGAACCTGTGGGCCCATTCTCATTCAAACCACCACAGCACTGCCCCCTCCCACACCTCAACGAATCCTTTGAGTTTGAGAGTGGCTCATGTGTGGACAAACCCGACACAAACTGTCCTTTGGAACACATCTTGGCCAAGGTTCTGTCTTCACCTCCAGACAGGTTTTCTCTGTGTAACTTGTCTGACGTGGAGCTCACTCTGTAGTTCATGCTGGCCTTGAACTCACAGAGATCCACCTGGCGTGCACCACCACTGTACAGCAAGGTTCTGTGTGTTTTGATGGCGCTTCCAGCTTTACGTTTGACTGGAAGAGGAAACCCGGATTTGAATTCTGACTCTCAGTTTACCCAATCAGGCTCAGTCATCTCCTTTCTGGAGATGATGGCAACCCCTGCTCTGAAAAACCCCATTTTCCAGATACTTACCTGTAGAAGTGCTTGTCTGGGCTTCCTGAAAAGCTATCCTAAAGTGCTCTTTTAAGTTTTTATTTATTTTTAATGTCTTGTATTTGAGATAGGTAATATACGGTAGGGGTAGAGTAATCTGGAGTTCAGTAGTAGTGTGCTTGTCTAGCATGCACGGGGCCTTGGGTTCCATTTCCAGCATACCATAGAGGGAGGAAGAGAAAAAAACGATGAAGAGGAAGAAGCAGAAATGGAAGGTGAAGAGGAGGAGGAGAAGGAGAAGGAGGAGAAAGAAATGGCCGGGAGATTTGGTAGCCATTTTGGGCCCATAAGTGAAAGGCCTAGGGAAACACAGAGATAAAGCTCCCCACTATTTTCCTGTAGCCCCCTTACTTCCATAGCCCTTATTTCAGGAAGGAGAATCAACCCTTACCTGTTAAGCCCCTGCAAGGGGTCTCTGTTAGTAGCAATATCAGCAGTCACACACGCCTCTCCCCACCTCAGTTTTTCTATTTGTAGCAGCAGAATAGGGCTGACCTCATAAGTTCGCTGTGTGGCTGCCATGACGGCCTGGCAGCCTGTGCAAGCTGCTTCCGGCTGTTTGGATGACTGTCACTGTCAGCACATGGGATAGGCTAGCTGGCGTTCCTGAGGTCTCTGACAGCCGTTTGCTCTTAGTGGCTTATTGGTTGGCAGTAGACTAGGAGTCCGGCATCTTGTGTTGTAGGTTGGTTCATTTTGAGGGAGAGGAGGAGGAAGCTGCCTTTTCCTTTTTTCTTTCCTATCTCTACACTGAGGGTCTAAGTGTCCCCCCCTTTTTATGCAAAGACAAAAATACTGTTTGTATAATTCTATCCTGTTCTAGAATCTCTATGTAACTTGATTGTTTCTATAGAAACCTTCTTCCACATAAGGTCCCATACTGAGATACTGGGAATTAGGACTTACACATTGTCCTAGTTAAGGTTCCTATTGACGTGTTGAAACACCATGACCTTAAGCAGGGAAGGAAAGGGTTTATTTGTCTTACACTTCCACATTGCTGTACATCACTGAAGGAAGTCAGGACAGGAACGCAAACAAGGCAGGAACCTGGAGGCAGGAGCAGATGGAGGGATGCTGTTTACTGGCTTGCTCCCCATGTCTTGCTCAGCCCACTTTCTTATAGAACCCAGGATTGCCAGCCCACGGATTGCATCACCTACCAAGAGTGGGGCCCTCCCCATCAATCACTAATTAAGAAAGTGCCCTACAGCTGGATCTCATGGAGGCATTTTTTTTTAATTGAGGTTCCGTCCTTTCAGATAACTCTAGCTTGTGTCAAGTTGACATAAAACTAGCCAGCAAACATATATTTCTTATTTTCTTTTTCTTAGTAGCATGTTACCAATGAAGCTTTCTCTCTCTCTCTCTCTCTCTCTCTCTCTCTCTGAGACAAGGTTTCTCTGTAGCTTTGGAGCCTGTCCTGGAACTCACTCTGTAGACCAGGCTGGCCTCAAACTCACAGAGATCCTCCTGCCTCTGCCTCCCGAGTGCTGTAATTAAAGGCATGCACCACCAACACCCGGCTTGATTATAGATTCTCTTTTAAAGACATATATATATATATGTGAGAAAGTGCCCTGCCCTCCAAAGTATGTGTTCTTAGATAAATGACTTCCAACATACATATAAGGATTCCAGGTTCTCAAGGCCTATGAACATCCTTCTCACTTTGTTGGCTTACTTAGGGCGGAGGGCATCACGTCTTGTGACACCCTTGGCTTTTCCCAGTGCCCTCTTTCGAGCACATGACCGAAGACTTGCCTATATGAGGCCACACTCTCTAGTGTTCTTTAGGACAACAGGACATGATGGACTGTACACTGTTGAGCGGCTGCCGATGTTCCTGGTGAATTCATCTGCTCTAGGTGCCGCAGAGTGTCATAGAAAGCCGAAGGTAGATTGCCTCAGAATATTTAGGAATACAGTGCTTCTGTTGCGAGTTCTGGAAGGTGGGGCCCCTTTGAGTCACATTCCGGGCATGAAGATTAAAGATGCTGAAGTTTCCCCCACATACAGGATGTTCCCAACCCCCTTTTAATTTGCAGCCCCGTGTCTTATGCTGCTTTCTTTTTCTTTGCAAACCTTTTAAGCACTGAGACCATTAAATCTCTGGAATGAAGCACATTACTCGTGTATTAAGTAAATAACATTCCTGTCCTAACAGGATTTTTTTTTTAAGGGATCATTTTTAGGTCATATTATGTGTTTGCAGGGGTTTGTCTTCAAATAAAAGGCCTAATTGAAATACAGCTGAATAGGAATCAAGAGTGCAATTCAAGTTTAAGGTGAAATGGTGGTATCCCTCACTGCTCCATAGATAATTACTTTATGGTACATATTTCCTGATAAAGCTTTTTAGAAAAACAGACAAGCATTTTTCTGAGCCATAATCCTCCTTCCCATCTATCGTGACAGGATACAGAGGGAGGCGGACTTCCATCCCCCTCTTAACAGTGATTGCAGAAATTGCTTGTTGCTTGGAAATCTATATTAGCCTGCTGGTGTGCCATTAAAAAGGGATTTGGTACCCTGAATTTCATTTTTTATTTAACATAAGATGTAAGGAGTTGCAGCTTCTGTATTGGCATAAAGTGGGATGTGTGGGTGACTTGAACATTGTCTTTCATCATTTAAGCGTTACCATTCAAAACCCACTTAGGCTAAGGAGTTGACAATGTTTAATAAGCTAGAAAGAGCGCGTTTTCATTCTTTCTGTCTGCCATGGCAGTAAGGTCATTGCTGTGGCTGGGTGCCAGACATGGGCAGCTGTTCCTCCACCAGTGCGAGGAGTTCAGGCTGGCAGGAGCAGGAGCCAGGACGCTGGCTGGCAAAACAGTATAGATGCCGTCATTTGCCATCCAGTTTCACTTATAGTATGTTTTTGAACACCAGGGTAGAAAATGAATTCAAACACCTGGATCCAATACCAGACTATATCACAATGTAAAACAACAGCCCTTGAATGCTATTAGCAGAGTAGATGAGGGGAGTTCATGGAGATGGCCCAGTTCTTTAACCCACACGTCAGGTTATAAAGCAAAAAAAAAAGCCTTTTGGGTTAAAGTGGACTTCAGTGCCAAGGTCAGCCACGTGCACCGTGAGGAATTGGGTTCTGATTGGACCAGATCAATATTAAAAGCTTATTTTTCAGCAGAGAAACATGGATGATGAACGGTGTTTGATTTGTGGCATTACTGCCTACGTCTTTAGGTCTGGACTTATAGTGGTGTTGGATTGGCTCAGTCTTGACAAAGTACCCCGTGCACCAGCAGGAGGATGTGAGTTTGACCTCAGTGTCTACATCAAAGCCAGATGCCACAGTATGCGTGTGTAACCCCTGTGGGGAACATACCCAAAGTTGACTTCTACCCTCTGCATTAGAAGTCACACACACACACACACACACACACACAGCCTTACCTTTTAGGGACAGATACTGAATCACTTATGGGAACCATTTATCATGCCATTTGGCTGGGTGTGTTGGTTCACTTCTTGAATCCCAGGACTTGGGACATAGAGGAAGGAGGATCAGTCAGGAGTTGAAGACTGTCTGTAACTACAGGAATCTATGACTACAGGGGTCTTCCCCGCCCCCCCCCATAAACCTAAACCAAACAAAAATTTGTTTTCCAAAGAAACTGAGTCGGTGCACAGAGAAATGAGTTGACATACAGGGCATCGTTAGGTGGAAGGGAATGCCTGTGTGGGCTCTGCTCTTTCTGAATGTTGGTACACTTAAAAATTATAAAATAATAAGCCAGTGTTCTGTTCATCTGGTGACCACTGACTTTACATGTCCTTCTTTTAAGTATTCTTTGGGTAATGAATATTTAAAGCTAGAACCTTATACCTCAAAGTACTCTTAAGTATAAATGTGGTCACTAAGTCTAGTAACCAAGTCTTGCAGAATTAATGGATATTTAATGACCCATTTTCCTTTCTTTGAACCCAGCCCTATGGAATAAAGGAGATGTTTTATTCAGCGGACTCTTTACTGATTCCTCTTATTTTTTAATTTTAGAGTGCTTTGTTGGAATTAGCAGGTGTTTAATTGTCAATGGGGGGATTATTTATTTGCTGAGTGCCTTGGAAAGTCATGACAAGAACTTTCAAATATGAAAGACTCAACTGGAGGGTGTGGGGGCAATGCAGTCTGTCCTCTGGCATCCTCTGCTGGGTTCACTGAGGTCGAGAGAGGCATGGCCGTGGCAAAGTCAAATCTTTCTGTCCTTTGGTCAGACATCCCAGAGTGAGGGGAACAGCAGCTGGCATGGAACACCGCCAAGGTTTTGGGGTCACACTAAATGGGAAGTTTTGATAGTTGCCGTAACCCTGGCTTATGGATAGCTTTATGCCCTGTTTTCATGGCAGGCTGCTATTTCTATTATTATTATTTTTTTAAGATTAGTATACACTGCAACTGCTTTCTTTAACACAGTTTCTTTCTTTTTGATGATTTACTTTAACTGCGTGTTTCTGAGTGTGTTGGCATGAGCACATGGCTGCGGGAGCTGGTAGAGGCCACTGGAGCTGGAGTTAGAGGTGGCTGTGAACTGTCCTTTGTGAGTGCTGGAAGCCAAACTCTGTCCTCTGCAAAAACAGTGTGTGCTCTTAACTGCTGAGGCTCACTCCTGCCTCCCTTATCGAATCTCCATGCATGGTTGATCAACTCTACTCTCCCCCACTTCCCTGTTCCCTCCCACTTAGAATATCCAGTGTGCTCCTTTCTATTGTTCTCTCTATGATCCACCCTCAAATCCTCTTGGCCCCTTTCTTTTTAGTTTCATGACCCTCTCCTGTTAACATGGGACTCATGCCATGCCCACATTAATATGCATATAGAAAAGTTACACGTGAGGATGTGAATTGGATAGAGAATATTGATATTTGGTTTTATTTATTTATTTTTTCTGAGCCTGGCTTACCATACTATAATATTTTCCAGTTCTCTCCTCTTTCTTACAAGCTTTATAGTTTATCATTGCAGTTTAAAATGCCCTTGTGTTTTCTTTGCATCTTCTCCCTCCATTGTCAAAGAATGTGTGGTGTTTGCTTGGTGCACAGCTGTAGGGACTTTGCTTCTCTCTATAATTCGCCTGGTCCTGCCTAGTTCCCTTACTCTTTCTCACTATTCTGCCCTGCACTGCCAGCTTCGGATGGTGCAGTGCCCATGGCCACGCTCATTTGTAGTAAGAGGTGAGCGGGCCGCCTGGCTAGCTTACTCCCCAGAATAATCACACAGAAATTATATTAATTAAATTACTGCCTGGCCCATTATATCTAGCCTCTTTTTGGCCAACTCTCACATCTTGATCTAACCCATTTCTATTAATCTGTGTTTACCACGAGGTTGTGGCTTACCAGGAAAGATTCAGCATGTCTGACTCTGGCAACTGCATGGCTGCTTTCTCTCTGCCTGCCTTCTTTCTCCCAGCATTCAGTTCTCTTTTCCCCGCCTATCTAAGTTCTGCCCTATCAAAAGGCCAAGGAAGTTTCTTTATTCAACCAGTGAAAGCAACACAAATACAGAAGGACCTCCTACACCACTCAGTTATTTAAATCTGGGGAGAAGCTGTGGTCCAGTGCAGGTGGCCTGGACACGGGGTGACACAGAAGGAACTGAGCTACTATGTTTAGATGCTGCCCGACCTGGTGCAACAGACTGCGTGCCGAAAGTTCTCATTTATTTAATTAAAAAAACAAAAAAAGAATCCTCCAGAAGACTTGCTCCCAGTTTGCATCAGAGAAAGGGAAACCCAGCTAAGGTCATGGTCAAGTTCAAGGGTTCATGACTCATAAACTTTTTGTTAGTAAAGACTGGGTTGGGGCTTAGCTGTGTTTATAACCAAGCATATCCAATATGATGGGTGATGGGGCTGTTTTCTCTCCTCCTCCTTTAGGATAAATAAATAAACAAATATTTATTGTACATTATGAGACATAGTTTCATGTATCCCAAGCTGGCCTTGAACTCCTGTCTCCTTAATGATGGGATTACAGGTGTGCATCTCCAGGTCCAGCTTAAAAAACATTTTTTTTTTTTTTTTGGTGTTGCTGGTACTTAAACCCAGGCACCTGTATATGCTAGGTGTCTGCTCTTCCACTTATGCACACCCCGTTATTTTCAATGAAAACCCTGCTCACTGTTTATCATGGTGTGGCCTTCTATTGATTCCATCACGATACACTTAGATACAGGTTCCAGGAGGCATTTATATTGTCCAGCCATTCATTAAAGGCACCTATGTGAATATTAGGATCTGTAAATTTATAGCTGAAATATTTTTCCTTTTTTTTTTCTTTTTCTTCCCCCCCCCCCCCCCAAGATAGGGTTTCTCTGAGTGTAGCTCTGGCTGTCCTGAAACTTGCTTTGCAGACCAGGCTGGCCTCAGACTCATAGAGATCCATCTGCTTCTGCCTCCCAAGGGCTGGGATTAAAGGCATCTGTCACCATCCCTGGCTCCTGAAATATTTTCTAATATTCATAGGAAATTGTGATAAGGGTTAGGTTGGCTGCTGGTGAGCAGTGACTATGTGCTGTTGCATTTTGACGCTGTGACTTAACCTCGCAGCTGAGTCCATCCCTGTGATGGGATCTAAAGGGATCTTGGCGAACACTTTGCAAGCCACAGGCAGCCACAGGAATACTCTGTGTCCTTAGGCTTATGGCTCCTCTTTGGGGCTCAGGGAAGAAGGGATAGAAAGGGCAAGATTTTCTATTTCCTCCGGACGTTGTGCAGATTGTCTCCAGGAGAGGCCTTCCCATTACTGTTTTGCTGAGTGGACCTGTCTCTGCTCGGAATCTTCTGCCCAAGGCCCCTCTGTCCATTAGACAGTTGATGTTAAGGGAGAGTGTTTGCTAGCGTGGTGGGAGAGCCACTGTGGAGCTACTGGACAATACATCAGAACTGGAGGAGTGAGTCATTCTGGGATGAAGCACCCACAGCTACTGAACATAGATGATGACTGAGCTTTGCTTCACAGTGGTGTTTCTTGGCTCCAGATAGGAACTGTCCAGCCAGATGTGTGTTTTAAGTGGATAAGGTGGGGAATAAATGGGTGTCAAGAGAACTTGAGGCTCGTCTCCCTTCCTGCACGTTAGTCCTGGTAGTTTGAGTGTACGTGTGTTGTATTTTCTGTTTTTGTTTTTGTTTTTCAGACAGGATCACACTTTTCAGCTCAGGCTGGTCTTGAAATTGAGATGTTTGTGTATCAACCTCCTGCATCATGGCGTTCCAGGCGTGAGCCACCAAGCGTGGCTCTCCTGGCCCTTTTAACCGTAGTGTTTACCAGAGCAGATGAGAAAAGCACTCGTTTGTCATAAACTTAACCTCAAGAAGCCGCCTTGAGCCTGCTTATATCACAGGACCCTCACAGGGAGTGGCTGGCTTAGGTTTAAAGTACTACCCTGAAAAGTAGTTGGTGTGCTGCATTATTCTTCCAAATCAAAGATGCTTTCTCTGACCCCCTTCACCAATTAATAAAGACATTTACCTTCAGAGAGGTCTTCGGGGGCTCCATCCCTCACAATTTTTCGTTCTTTTTCTTTTCTTCGATGCTGGTGATGGATCCGGACCCTCTGGCTTTCTGGGTTGTGCTCTACCCCTGAACTACAAGCCCTGCCTGGAGGGGATCTTTTTCAAGATTGGCACAGCCAAAGGAATTTTTTAGTTCAGCTGACATTCTTTGCGATGCATTTGTGGTTTGGCATGGTTCGACATATTTACCGCTTCAATTCTCTTTGACAGCAAGGGTAGAAAGCGGTATTAGCACACCCTCCTCACGGGGCTGTAAAAACTGGGCTCCTCAAGGAATAGACCCCTGCAATTAGAATCCAGATCTTTAGAGGACCACAGCTGCCAGGGCCTTCATTCACTCCCTTCAAATTACAGAGTTGCCAGGTTTGAAAATCCTTTCAAATTTTTAAGTGTGGACCTTCTTTTTTCTTTTAATTATCACATTGGTTAGATACAAATCAACATGGGCAAGTTTTTAAGACTTTTGTCTTCAGAACTATGAACACTTGCTCAATAAGGAAGGAAGCTGCATGCAGGTGACACTCTCCTTGCTTGTGACGTAGGGGCGGAAGTGCATGAGGCAGTTTACACTCAGTTTATGTAAAAGCAGGTGTGTCCTCCCCAGCTCTGATGCAAAGGTACAGCTGTCCTGATCGGGATGGGGGCGGGAGGGCGACCAGGTCTGCAGATGTGGCGTTTGGGCAAGAATCTGTAGTCGAGGGAAAATGACAGAATGCAGACAGTGCGTAGAACGCTGGCTAGAAATGGGCGCAGGATGAACAGGCAAGGAGTTGCTTCTTGTTTCTAGAGGAAGGAACCACAGGCTGTCTGGATCTGCAGGGGAGTACTTCTAGTAAGTGCCCTGTGCCAGGGGCTGCAGGTGTTCACCCCTTCATATACACAGGACAGTAGCATTCGCCTGGACCCTAAACACATCCTCCTGTGTCTTGTAAATTATCTTTAGATTACTTATATACAGCATCAACGAACAGACTTTAACCAACAGTGTAACGTTAGTAGGTCAACACAGAAATACTCGTATATTTCCCCTAATATAGTATGCATGATCTATAAGTGATTTCTCTAATGTACTGTTTATGGACTGTAAGAACAACAAAACCCTGTGCAGCCCAACTTTGGGGTTAACTGTGACTCTTGATCAGGCTAAGTAAACCGGGTTTACATCTACTCTGTTGAGTAGTTTTTGCTTTTTAAAATCTGCGACTATTTAATTTTGTCAAGCACTGGTTTGGCAAATAAATAGATAAAGTAGCATCCTTCTTTTTTTTTGTTTTTTTTTTTTTTTTTTTCAAGATAAGGTTTCTCTGTAGCTTTGGAGCCTGTCCTGGAACTATTTCTTGTAGACCAGGCTGGTCTTGAACTCAGAGATCCGTTTGCCTCTGCCTCCCAAGTGCTGGGATTAAAGGCATGAAAAATGCCAGCTGCAGGTGACAGTTCCCATTTGGACCCTCATCCAGCCAACCCAGAAATGCATGGCCTTGTCTTCTGAGTTCACTCAGTCCCTACTTAGACCAGTGCCTGTTTCAGGGTTAGCACCTCTTGGGCTGAAAACCTCTCCATCACTACACTGCTAGCGTGCGATGCCGCATCCGGCACAGACACCTTGGCTGTGTTTGTTTTACAGCATAATGCTGTCACCGTGCTGTTGAGTGAGCCGATTTCGAGCTGTTGATATAGTTCAGACCTTGGCAGTTGTCTAATCTCCTTGAAGCTTTCGTGTTTGATTGCGTTTTCCGCCCTGCAAATAGTCAGCGGTGTAAGTGATCTCGAAGTGAGAATATATCTAAAGCCTGTGTTTATAATAGACAAGGTTCAAAGGAGAGCTGAGACCTTGTAAAATACAGGCATGGACTTCCTGAGCAGAGAATAAAGACTTGACTCTTCTCGTCAAAGCCTGTCAGGCAGCCACATTGCAGGCATTGCCTCATTGCATAGAACAATAGAACATTTATTTTTAATACACTGTTCTTTTTTTTTAAGACTGTTTTTTAAGGTAGGGTCTCACATTGCCGCAGGAAGGACCTGAACTCACTATGTAGCTAAGGCTGTCCTGAACTGATCTTTACAGGTGTATAAGCAGTGATTGGTTTTATATGGTGTTGGGTGGCAAACAAGGCAAGCACTCTACCAACAGAGCTACACCCCAGCCCTTAGATTTATTTATGAATTGATATATGAGAACATAAAAATTGGGCATATTGATGAAATATCCCATGTGATATTTTAACCTATGTGTACATTGTATTGAATCTCCTATCCTATTGAACATACTTATTTTCTCAAATATGTATCATTCCTTTGTGTTGAAAATAGTCAAAGTGTTTTCTTGTTGCCTTTTCCATTATATATTATACAGTCACTGTCTACAGTCATAGCGCGCCAGGCACTCCAGGATTTCCACTCCTCCGTGTTCCTTAGTGCCCCTGCCATGCTTCCTGACCATCATTCCTTAAGAGTGTCTGCCCTTGATGTTAATTCAGTAAAATGAGTTGGTGAAAGACAAACCTGTCCATCAGGAGACTAAGAGAAAGCCTGGAATCGAGATAAAAAGGAGTCCTTACATTCCCTGTAATCATAAGCTGGCTTTCTGAAAACGTCCAATTAAAGGCCCTAGATGCTTTCATTTGTGGTAACATTGTTGCGATTGAATCCATGTATTATATAATCCACCCATCTCAAATCTTCTTTCTTTTTCCTTTCGGTCTATATTTTGAGATGGGGCCTCATTATGTAGTTCAGGTTTGCCTTGGACTCATGGTCCTTCTGCTGCGCTTCTATACAGCCGTGCACCCGTTGAATGAGTGACATTGGGCTGACACTAACGCTGAGATGAACTTGTGACTGTTGCCACCAGTTCCATTGACTCAAAGTATGAAATATTGACTGATCAGTTGCTGGCGATCCATTCATTTAAGCTTGTGTCTTCTGCCAACTGGAGACATTGTCTTCTGTCATCATCAGATTGTTCTGCAGACAGAGGCTCCTTGCCATGTCGTAGCTTGTTTCTGTGGAGAAGGCCAGGGCTGTTTGCGTGTAATTAGAGGTCGCACACTTTTTTATGTCGGTATGAAGTATCTATCCCCAATTCTGGCCTGGTTACCACTCATTCAGTAAGATCCGTGAAGCCTAGCTTTTTTGCTTTTCTCTTCTGCAGACGAAAACGGGGTAAGGCTTAGCCTTACAGGGTCACTGAGAGGACTGCGTAAGAGAGTCTATGTACGCACACACGTGCTAGGCATGGTGCTTAGTATTTCAAGGAAAAACACGTGATCCAGGGAAGTCCCTGAGATTCCTCAGAGGGAAAGTGAGAATTGCACGTACCCAGCAGAACGCCTCTGGTGCCATGGCTGGCTTGTTCCTGTGAGATTTCAGTTTCTGGGAAGCCAAGATGGCCCAAACCTACGAACCCTCAGCCTTCTTAGGAGCCGACCGGATTTTCCCATTTTCAGCACTCTTGACAACGTGGTATTTTGTGGGCATGTGTTGGTTTTCGTTGGCCATGTTCTGAGAAAACTGCCTTTATACATGGTCTGGGACTCTGAGGAGGGCGTTTCCTTCTCTGTGTGGTGATATAAGTAGAACCTGCCTTGTCGGTCAAGCCTGTGATTCATTGTTTACTCTGAGAGAGCTGCTAGCTGTGTGTAGTCTCTGTACTGTGACTGAACTCCAGTTATCACTGAGAGCTGGCACTCAGTCTTAAGGAACTTTAGGATGTCATTAAAAGCATTCTTGACTGGAGAAAGTTGGCTAGCTTTGGTTTTGTTGTACTGTAAGCTGTTCTTCTCAGAATTGTCCTGAGAAGTTATTAAGGGTTGAGAACTCCTTACCTTCGGTCCGCGCGGCTTAAGTGCTTCTTGGTTGGAGCACTGGCATCATCTTGGAATATTTGTATGGACTACTGGCTTAGCATCCCTGACCTGAAAATTCCAAATCTTAGCTGCTTAAAATGATGGCTTAGAAAGCTTTAGACTTTGGGGCATTTTAAATTTGGTATTCTAGGATTAGAAATAATAATTTAACGCTAGGAACAGTGCCTCATACTTGTAATCTGAGTACTTGGAAGGCTAAGACAGGAGGAGTACCATGAGTTCAAGGCTACATAGTGAGTTCCAGGCCATCCTCTGGTAAGATTATGTCTGAAAAAGAAACCATCACCACCACCACCACCACCACCACCACCACCACCAAGAAATATGTAATGTATACTTCAGGTATTTGAAAATGGTCTTTAGAAAACCAGACAGGCTAAGGTATGAAGGTATTCATAGCTAATTTTCTGCAGAACTGATATGGAAATGGTATGTGTGTGCTTCAAAGACCCCTTTGGTTTATCAGTATTGCTTTACCTGTAACTGACAGTGAGGTTCCTCAGACACTCAGTTGTGCCTTTCCTGGTCTGCATTTTCTTTTTGCACCAGTTGCCTTGGGCTTACTGCTGTTTTGTGCCATTCTGACGTATCCTGGTACCAGCCTGTTGGGTTTGTGGTTCCTGATTCAGAAAAGAAGGGGATACGTCTCAGTTATGTTGGCTGGATGTGGGCTTGGTGCAAGGTGACATCGCTGTAGTTTCTTAGAGCTACACAACCTCAGATCTTTAACCTGTAGCAGTCGGTTCTATCACAACTCTGAAGACCTGAAGCCAGCAATCAAGGGAATGGCATTTGGGCTCCCCCCGACTCCTTCCCTGCGCTAGCTGTCGGTAGCTGTTGGCATATCTCCACTTGAGGCTCCCTGTCTGTTTTCAAGGTCCCACCGTCTCCTCGGTCTTTGCTTGTCAGTCTCTCTCAGCTATACACTTAAGAGGAAACATGTCACGGTGTTTAGGTCCCACGTGAGCAGTCTGGGATACAGTCTGAGACTCCTTGGGATGCTCAGAGATTCTAGCCTGTAGGATGTGGATTTATCTTCCGAACAGGAGTAGGTAGCACTGTGCAGGGCACTGCCGTCATCTAAATCACTGGATTGCTGGAAGTGAGAAGAACCAGAAATCCTGAACACTGGATGCGGAGTAGAAGACGGCCATCTTTCCAGAGCTTTCTGTCCCAAAGCAGGTGTGCTGACTAGTTTGTTTGTTTGTTTATTATTTTTGTCACCATGACACAAACTAGAGTCACCTGGGAAAGAGGGACAGAACTTCATTTGGGTATTCGCTCCCATCAGACTGTCGTGTAGGCAAGTCTGTGGACATTGTCTTGATTAATGGTTGGCGCGTGAGAGCCTGGCTCACAGTGGATGATGCCACCTTGGGCAGATGGACTTGGGTTGTATAAGAAGGCAGGCTGAGCGGTAAGCCAATAAGCAGCCAAGAGTAAGCCAGTAAGCAGTATCCCTTCATAGTTTTTGCATCAGTTTCTGCCTCCAGGTTTCTCCTGCTCGGGGCTTTCTTCAGTGATGGACTATAGAGTAAAGGCTGACATAAACCCCGAGTCCCTGCTGCCTTGAGGAAGGGCTGTAAACTGTAAGCGGAAATAACCTTTCCTCTCCATAGTGCTTCTGGTTATCATGTTTATCACAGTGACAGAAGCGAGCTAGAAGAGGAGCAGGGCTCCCCCCAAACCTTCCTGCTGCTGTGTCCCTTTCCTTGGAGAAGCTTGGGGCATTGTCTCCTACCTTGAATTCAGACCAGTCCCTACCGGCTGGACCTTTCCCTTACGTGGTCCATCTGCTTTCTCAGAGTTCTGCCTGTGGTCTGTGATTGACAGCTCTGTTTCCTGGTTGAATACTTCATATGAGCATGAAAATTCATAGTGGCCATCAGGGAGGACTAAAGCCGATGGGGTCCGCAGAGGACAGCCATCACTGTCTTGCTTTTTTCCCAACCAAAGCTGCTCTTGAGGGAAATCAGAGAAGCCCGGGGGGGGGGGGATTTAATGTTCTGACCGCTGGTTGTTTCTTGGGTCACCTTCAGCCTATACCAAACAGGACTCCGGCGGCTAGAGTCTCTCTTGTTCTCCACCAGTGTTCTAGATGAGATGGTCTTGTGTATCTAGAGAGAAGGGGATGGTTTGCTGTTTGAGGGTCTGGCGTGAACAGTGGGAGGACATTGAAGAAAGGCTTCTTCCAGCCTTGACTAGGGATCTTCTTATTACACTGAAACTGGAGCGTATTTACAGGGAAGAAACCCGCAGCTTGACTTGTGCACATGTGTGTGTGTTTGCACATGCATGTGTTTGTGATTATTCACACTAATGTATCTGCATGTGGAGCCCAGATGAGGGTGTTTTCTTCCTCTGTTGCCCACTCCCTGGCCCTTGAGACAATCACTCACTGAAGTCATTCTTTATGCTTGACTGGATGGCACGGGGCTCTCAAGCTCACCCATGCCTTGCTGCTTTTATATGACTGGTGGGCATTCTAACTGGCCTCTGTCACGTGTTCTTACCCACTGAGCCCTCTCCCTAGCCTGATCTCCTGGGAGTTCCTGGTAGCTTGGAGCCACTGTCGTTCTAGTGCTGAGTGCAGTTCCTCCTCTGCCTCCGTCTTGCACAAAGCCTCGATCTCAGGCGGCTGGAAAGCTTAGGGCTTGGCTGTTCCATGAGCTGCAGTTGCAGTGGGAGACCCTCGCTTAGAATCATCACTTCAAGTCCTCTACAGGAGAGAGAAAAATTCCATGTGCATCTTTCTCTTTGTCCTCTTTTTAGCATCCCTTTCATGGATGGATTTTTAAAGAGAGATCACCTAGCTGGCTCTTCTGCCATTTGCATAGCCGTTTCCCATTCCCTTAAGGCTCAACAGCTTCTTGCTGTCCCGTCTCCCTGCAGGTGGGCTCCTGGCTCCATTTAGATAGAAGAAGGGCCATTGGTACTCAGACTCTTAATCCAGGTTTAAGAGTGACAGCCTATGCCCATATGACATCTGGTAATGATAAAAACCCCAAACAAAGCCCACTAAGTCTTTGTGTGGTTTGGGAGGGTTCTGCCCCAATCTAAAGGGCAGGGGCTATCATTCCAGGCTGTAATGAATGCTGTTTAGAAAAATGAGAAACAGGAAGTAAGCCTTGCTGGCTGCCGAAGTCTGAGATTTGGAATGGATGGGTCTAATTTTGTTTTGCATTTATATTTAATGGCCGGGGCCCCTTTCCTGTGGGCTGGTGCACATTTTGCTAATGAATGCCTTCTGAGGAGACCTGGATGGTAGGGGAGGAGGGCCTAGCCATCCTCCCCTCCATCTGTAGCCCTAGAGGCATCCATACACTTGTGGCTTGCTCTGGCAGGGTTTGTTGTGTCCCTGCTTCTCATTTTGCTGCATTGTCCGTTTATAAAAATCAAAGTGCTGAGGCAGAAGCCCAAGCGCCGACCCCGAATTATTAGCTGGGCTCTCTGGCCATCATTCTCAGCTACAGGCGGTGACCCCGCGCTGGGGCATATGGCTTCTCCGCCTTGGGTCCTTCCTCCTTCCAATTTGTAAAGTCGTCATTCAGTTGAGTTCAGGCTAGTGGTTTCATTTCTTCTGTATAGTTTATCCGTGTGCACTGTTTTCCTGCCCCCGTGTGAGGACCTTTCCCAGCTCGCCCCTCAGCTTGGGCTCAGGTCACAGAAACCTGATTTGGTCTTGGGAAGCATCCCTGAGTACTCTGAAATTCTGGAAAGGAGTAAACATGTTATACCAGCCACCCTCTGCTGAAGGGAGGGCTGCATCATGCTCAAACGCATACACACACACACACACACACACACACACACACACACGCACGCACTCCTCTCCCATCCTGTGGTGTGTGTGTGTGTGTGTGTGTGTGTGTGTGTGTGTGTGTGTGTGTGTGTGTGTGTGTGTGTGGTGTGAGCCTCAGCTGGAGAGAGATCAACCCATTGTCCTGAATAAGATACAGATTTGGGCATGGCCGTGTCATCTTGGGGATCTTCCTAACACCCAATTTTATTTCAAAATGATGAGGTTTTTGGTTGTGGAGTCTAGTCATATTTTATGTATTCAAAATTCTGATGTAAAAGATCTGTATGTTGGAAAAATAAAGAATAGTTGGGCTGGCAAGATAGCTTAGGATTTAAGGCACCCTATTCCAAGCTTGAAGATCTGAGTTCTGTTGCCAGAACCCACATGGTGGAAGGAGAGAAGCGACTCCTGGAAGTTGTCCTCTGACCTCTACAGGTGTGCCATGGAGCACCCCCTCCCACGTCCATGTACACACAATGAATAAACGAAAGTATAAAAGAAATCGTAAAAGGAGAATTGGGAAGCAGAGGCAAGAGGATCTGAGTTCAAGGCCAGACTGTCTAATATAATAAAATTCATGGCAGAGCAAAGTGATAATAGCTCTTCGAGACAGGATTATAGCTTAATTGTAGAATATGTATGACTTGGATTGCATCCTCACCACACCCCCATATAAAGACAAAACAAAACCAAAAAAAGCACAGTCCCACTTTTAATACTAGATAGCCAAGACGAGGACAAGGTTTCCTTAGTGACACTATTCTAGGTCACTAGAGCAAAGTGGTGGAAATAGAGGATTGTTTCCATGAAGTTGCTGTACAGAAGCCAGCCAACCAGTCCCCTTGGTCAGGTGTAAGTTACCTGGGCAGGGACCCACCTTCCACAAGCATCGCAGGGAAGGGAGTGGCAACTCTCCTCCACCTGGAGGCTGTATAACCGAAGCATTTAAGGAGGGAAAAGAGAGGCGGAGAGAAACCCTACAGGGGAAGGATTTTAGAGACAGGTCTGTTAGTAGCGTCTTCTTGCGGCAGAGTAACTGACAAGGAAGAAAGGCTTTGGTGTCCCTCACTGGCTGAAGGATGCTCATCATGGCAGGGACGCCATCCACCATCAGGACACTGATACGCCTGTACCACTCCGGAGGCTCACGTTCTCAGGACTCCAGCCCGTGGATCTTCCCACCTCAAGTAGTCTAATCTTGATAATTCCTTCAGTCATGCCCAGGGCTTAGCTTCTACATGGTTCTAGATCCTGTCAAATTGACTGCCACCGTTAGCCAGCACATCAATTTGTCCCTTGCTTGCACCCTAACCTAATAGGGAGCAAAGTCTCTGTTTGGAGGTCTGAACTCTAATTGGAATGCCTATCGACAGTTTTAAGAGATCTATCAATAGTTGTGTATTATTATTTTTTTTTAAAGTTTCTGTCTCTAACAGATTTCTGAACGAATGCATCTGAGGTTTGCTTCAGACGGTATCAGAGAATGTGGGTGGGTGCTAAGAAGCAGGACTAGACATGAATTTATCATCGCAGGCAGCTCATGGGGACATGGCTTGGGCTTCTTTGCGCTATTTATCATAACACATGTTAAAGTTTTCTGTAATTGAAAATTAAAAGAGGGAAATACTGCAAGATATCAGCAGCGAAGCCTGTATTGCTTTCCTTATATAAAACCACGTATGTTCTTTGTAATACAGGTAAAGTAAGTGGTTTGAATACTTGCCAAATGTGTGTGCGTTCATATCATCCTGTTTTTAAAAGGGAAGTGAATTCTGCTTTATGCTTTTGTCATCTGCCTGCTGTTGCATTGATCTCTTTACTTTGAAAGCTGTCCTAGGCCATTAAATACTCTTCTGAAGCCCTTAGAATCGACTGTGGAGCATGGGCGATTTAATGCTCGGGCCCTGACTTTACTTAGCTGTTCCCCTATTGTTAAGTAAATGGTGCTTACAATTTCGGATGTGATAATGAGTTCTGTGATGAAATCTTTCTAACTAAATCTCAATGCATTTCCTACTTTCCCTAAAATAAATTCCTTGGAAGTGCTAAGTTGCTATTTATACAGTGTTTCAGATAGCATTTGCTCAGGCTTCACCCAGGACCTGAACTTGTTTCTTCTTGTAAGGATTTACTTCTTGAATCTAGGCCCTGGGTTTTTATAAAAATTATATTATTTTTAATTGTGTATGTGGTGACTGTGTGCGTGTGTGTGAATGTCTGTCTGAGCATGTGAATGCAGGCGCCTGTGGAGGCCAAAGAAGAGGGCATTGGATCCTTTGGCACTGGAGTTGGAGTTGGTTGTGAGCCACAGCTGTAGATGCTGAGAGCCAAACCAGGGTTCTCAGGAGGAGCAGCATATGCCCTTAACTCCTGAGATAACGCTCTAGCCTTTATTTGCCATTACTTCTTTATCCTTTGAAGAAATGTCTAGATGTTCACAAACATTCCTTTAATTGTCTTTGATGCCTGGAATCTTCAAGGGGATGTTCTTAGGCAAGATGGGCAGCAAAGGTCCTGCCATTCTTCATTATGGCTGTGAATTATCTGTGAGCCAAGGTGGGCATTACCATTCTCATCGCACTAAAAAGAATGAGTCCTGATGTAGGTGCTGCCATTTATTAGTGAGACGGTGAAGTTTTCTTTGTAAACATGGAGTTCTATATGTAACTCTTGATAAGTATACTGGCAGGAAATACTTATCAAGTGTAGTTCATGCAAATTTAGAGAAAGAGTTGTGTATGCACGCGAGTGTGCAAGAGCATGTCTGTTTATGTGAGTGCACATGTGCGGATCATCATACTGTGTGTGTGGATCAGTGTAATTTATTTGTATTTTAATAAATCAAACTTCCCTGAAGTTCAGAGAGTTAAACAGCCCCACTGGTCAGCCTTATAGACCAGGCAGTGGTAACACACACCTTTAACCCCAGTAGCCACACTAGTTTGCCGTAGAGACCGGGCGGTGTATGCCTTTAATCTCATTGGTGCAGGCCTTTAATCCCAGCCTCAGTCAGTCTCATTCTGAGATTCCTGGAGGCAGGATCACCATTTCCGAAATGAGGTTAAGGTAAGAGCCAGTGGCTGACTGCTTTGCTTCTCTGACCTTTACATTGAACCCCAATTTCTGTCTCTTGAGTTTTTATTAATCGTACTTCTGGTCAGATGTTGCTGGTTGCTGTTGGTCCTCAGGGCTCTTCCATCTTCTGTTTAAGACATCCTCTCTCATTGGCTGGAACTTCACCGTGGAGGCTGCTAGCCATGGAGCTTCCAGGCCTCCATATGCCTCCCGTTGCTCCAGGGCTAGGGTTCTCAGTGTTCAGATAGCCCCTTTCTTTTTACCTCGGTTCTGGTTACTTGAGCTCAGACCCTCATGCATATGGGGCCAGCTCTTTACTTAGTCCTTTTCCCAGCTCAGGGAAGAATTTGATAGGAGTCATTACCACTGTCTAAAATGTTTTGGTTTGATTTGGGCAGCTTGAGGGTAGCCGGCTGTGGTGTAATTTAGATCTGTCACAGAAATGTGTCTTGTGTTGATCACAACAGGGCAGTTCTGTTGTCTCTCTCCTTCACCCTGTGAGATGGTCCCATCCTTGAAAGACGGACATGGCGTGTTATTGCTTTGCATTTCTCTGTGCTCAAAAAGACTCGGGCTCCCCATTATCCGGATGAGAGATATTTGGTAGAAGTCAAGCCACTCAACTCTGAAAATTGGAAATCTGAAACTTCCTGAGCTCACTGGACACTGTGAGTGGAAAATTCCACACCTGTTCCTTGTGATGGGTCACAACTGAAATATAGGTCTCTGAAAGGATTGTAAGCAATCTCCTTCAGGCTCTGTGTGTAAGGTGTATATGAAACTCATTTCAAGTTTAGACTCGGGTCCCTTCCCAATACCGCAGTCTGTGTGTGCAAATATTTCATGATCTGAGAAGGTCCCAAATCAGCACCTCTTCTTCTCCGGTTCTTTCACACAAGGGGTGCTCAGCCAATGACGACAGAGTCCGGTGTTTGGAAGTGGGTAGATGTGGGTGGAGCGATTGCACTTTAGGACGGATTCAGGAGTTTTATTGTGAGGCAGCATGATAGGGAGACAAAGTATCTTGTCTAAGATTATGACGTCAACAGTGAAAGCAACATTTTCACCCAGGTTTGGCCAAATGGACAGAGCACTGGGTTCTTCAGTCTTCTGTAAACCTACCCATTTAACCTGCCTGTTTAAAATTTTATTTGTGTGTGTGTGTGTGTGTGTGGGAGGGTTAGTAGAGTTGCCTGTGGAGACATTGGCCTTCCGGAAGCTGGAGTTACAGGTGGTTGTGAGCTGCTCACTGTTGGTGTTGGGAACTAAGTTTTCTGCAAAAGCAGTAAGCAGCACTGGCGCTGAGTGGTGTCTCCAGCCTTCCATGTGGGGCCTTGAGTGAGTCCTTGGAGGCAAGAGGTTAAGGGGCCCATGGTTCTCAGGGGCAGAAGCGTCTGGGTTTGAGTTCTGGTTGCATCTCACAAAATGTCTTCATCTTTGGCAAATTACGTGAGTACCTGCCTTGGTTTCTCCATTTGTAAGTGATTGCGAATGCTAGGCTCTACCTTACAACGAGGGTATTTGTCTGAAACGAAGCAATAACGTGATGTATACATACGTGTTTAGAATGATTAGAAGTTCAAGTGGCATGTGATAGTGTCTTTATAAATGGTTGTTATTAACATACTAACTTTTTACATGTTTTAAATTTGGTAGTGTGTGGGTGGAGATAGAACCCAGGGCTTTGCATATCCACTACCAAGCTACTACTCCAGTCTCTGCCCCTAGCACCTCAGCCTCCCTACTGCTCGGATTATTGACCCTTCCCATGGTTCCCAGCTGATATCCTGATTTTCTTAGGAGCACGCTGAGGTGTCTCATCCAACACAGTGCTTCTATATAGTTGACAGCCAACAAACACTGTTGAAAGATCAGATTGATGTGTCCTGTAATATTTAAATTGAAGTTAAGTCTTGCAGCTATGTTAGAATTTAGCTCCTCCCACCAGGTGACCCTTTAGAATGGGACAGATGAGCTTTCTGGTTTTTTATGTTTCTTCCTCCAGGCTCTGGAAACAAATACATTATTTATACAGCACCTACCCTAACAGAGATGATTGTAATCACATTGAAATTACTCTGTGCACCTAGAGAGTTTCAGCAGATGTGTGAATATTAAGTTATTAATAACTAATTGGGTGCTAATTATGTGCCCTGTAGTTCTTGGAGCTGATAAAGAGGTGTCACCTGCTGTGTCAGGCCTCTGTCTTGTCAGGTCTGGAAAAATCATTTTTGGCAGACTAACGTAACTTTAGGTTGTGAATGTCATTTCCTACAAGTTTGGCTTTTATTTTCTTGGTGCCTCAGGAAATTTTCCCGTGAAACTGTTGTGGCCTCTGTGTGTAGAAATGCCACAAGGGCGTGTGATGCTAGCTGGTGGTTTTCTCTCTGGGGAGACAGGAACCTTGTGAAGGGCAGGAAAGCTAGGGAAGAGTCTGAGGCAGTCAAGCAGAAAGGAAGAGTGTCAGGGCTGGAGAGCAAGCTCCATGGGGGAGAGCAGTCACTCTGCAAGCCTGAGTAGCTGAGTTCAAATCACAGGGCCCTGATGAAAACAGTGGTGCTGGGTTAGAGAGGTGGTTCAGTGGTGAAGAGTGCTCACTTCAACCTGGGTTGGTTCTCAGCCTTCAGCTGAGAGTCTCAGCTTTACAACCACCCACCACTCCAGTTTCAGAGCATCTGATGCTCTTTTCTGACAGCCCTGGATTCTGCATTTCTCTCTGTCTCTGTCTCTCTGTCCTCTCTCTCTCTCTCTCTCACACACACACACACACGCACACACGCGTGCTTGCACATACACACACTTATGTAAAACAACAAAGTTCAAAAATCCTGGTGTAGCCAGGCACAAGCCTGGAACCACAGTGCTGTAGGCATGGACACAGGGACTACTGCTGAGGTTCATTTGCTTCCAGCCCAGCTCCAGGATTGGTGAGGGACCTTGTCTCAAAGAAATACGGCAGAGGGATTGAGTAGGGTTCTGTACATCCTTCTCTGGCTTCCACATGTTCACATACACACGAGAGAGAGAGAGAGAGAGAGAGAGAGAGAGAGAGAGAGAGAGAGAGAGAGAGAGAGAGCAAAAAGCCTAGTGTAGTTCTTATATTTTTCAACACAGCTATGTCTGAGTGGCCTTGAACTTGGACCTGTGACTCAGCTCCAGCTGATGTGCTGTAATACGCACCATGATATGTGTCTTCGCCTTGTCTCCTCCCTCCAATCAGTTCTAGGTCTGTCTCAGTTGGAAATATGTACGTGGTTGTTAGCTGGAATAAATCTGTGAGTCGAAAATCCTTGACTCACGTCAGGGTGCTGGAGTGTGGTTCAGCACACCCAAAGAAGTTGTTAAGAATGAGAGAATCCCTAGATACAATAATTGAAGCATTGTTTTCTGTTTTTCTTAAAAAAAATTTATGTTTAGTTACTTCCGATTCATGGGACTTTTTGCCTTCTCTTTTGTCAGGTAATTCATCTGTGTTAGCATGTCCTGTGAGAAAGGAAGGTGTGGCTTTATGGTCAACAATATACCTTTTCTTACAGGAAGTTCTTAGTCTGTTAGGGCTGCCTGGCTGCATCCTTCTTTTAAAGTTAACTTCAGCATAAACATATACAATCAAAGAGGCTCTGAGTTGGCTGTGTCACTTCCTATCAAACTAA
Organism: Ondatra zibethicus; assembly: GCA_004026605.1. Lineage (NCBI taxonomy): Eukaryota > Metazoa > Chordata > Mammalia > Rodentia > Cricetidae > Ondatra > Ondatra zibethicus. Next base: position 92,022 of record PVIU01003995.1, read on the forward strand.
GAGCATCAGAACGAAAGCTAAGCATTTCCAGCCCAGGGATAAATACATAGTGTAGCAGGTAAGACAGAAAAGTGAGGATGCCTGTGCACAAATAGAAGAGTGGGCACAGCAAATATTGACAAAGATTAATATTTCTAACTGGTCAAAGTTTCTGAAACCGACTGAGTAGAGCTGCAGACAGCAATACCTGACTCATTTGGGTTGTGGTTATGATCTCTGACCACACTCTCCATGACTCTTCTGTGCCGTGCCTTTGCCTCTCTGCTGTCTGGAACCCCTTTCTGCATTTGCTCTTGGCCTGCTTTGAGTCCTGTCAAATGTGGAAGAATGTGTGGTGTTCAGATTGTCAGCTTCCCTTGCAGCTACGTCTTTGGTCATGTGACCAGCACTCCACCACTCACAGGCGTCTGCTCTAGTTTTGGAATGATTGGTAGGTTTGTCATCTTGGGAAGAGGGAAGAGATGTTTTAGCAGTGGCTGCATCTCATTGAGGAGAGCGGAAGTCTCCTTCCACTCCTCTGGTATTTGAGCTTGGATATCCAGCCCCAGGTGTATGAATTGTTTCTGCCATAGGACTGACAGTGTAGGATAGGCAGTCTCTGCTGGAAACACTCAGTGATAGTGGTGTGAAAGCACTCATAGGCACCTCACGAACTAATGAGCACTGGTGTGTTCCAACAAAACTTTATCAGTGAACAGGCAAGTAGGTTCAATTTGACTCTAGTTTGGTGAGTTCCTGGTCTTGCCTGCCCTGTGAGCCTGGTAGCTGAGCCACCTGTTACTTTTAAGAAAGGCTTGGTTTATTTGCCTTGCCACTAGAATGTCAGTTTCTATTTCCAGGCTTCCTAGTCCTCATTTACTCAATGAAGAGCTGTAAATTCCTTTCTGCTTCATACAGGCAAAACCCGGTGTAAAGTGCCAGTTCTTGGGTTAAAGTATAACTTATTCTTGCTCTATGAAGCTGATAATTTCACTATGTTATATCATTTTTTCCCCAAGACAGGATAGAGTCTCACTGTTAGCTCTGGCTGTCCCTGAATTCACTATGTAGATCAGGCTGGCCTCAAACTCACAGTGATCTTCCTGCTTGCTGGGATCAAAGTTGTGTGCCACTATCTGTGGTTCATTTTATTATTTTAAAATGATTTATTTATTTTTATGTGTGTGGGTGCATTGTTCTTACATAGATCTGCGTGCCATATGTAAGCAATGCCTATGGAGGTCTAAAAAGGGCGTTAGATCCTCTGGAACTGGAGGTACAGATGCTTATTAGCTGCCATGTGATGTTGGAACTGTACCAGGGTCCCTCTGCAAGAGCAGCCAGTGTTCTTCACCACTGCACCCTCTCCATGTTCCTCATTGTCTGACTCTTTATTGAACTCACCCTATTCCTCCAAAACTCTTAGTGTAATTATAAATCCAGAAATACTTCATTTGTGTACCCCTCCCCCACAGGTTGGGATTGTTGTATATGTCCCATATATTCCTGACCTAGCCCCTCATTGATGTAATACTTAGCAGTGTATTCCCAGACTTGATTTGGATTGCATTAGTTTACCATGTTGTTTGTGTGCAGATGAAGCTCGAGATCTTTGCATCCTCCACCACACTCAGGAGGAACTCCGAGACCCCATGTTCCTCCCCTTTATAGCCCCACCTCTTCGCATTGCTAATCTCTATCCCTAGGCAAACTGATGCCATTTCAAGATTGTTGAAGTGGAACCATGTAGTGTTTAACCTTTGGGGATTGGCTTTCTTCCCTCATCATGATTCTTTTGACCCGTCCCAGTTGCTTGCTCCTTTTTTATTGCAAAAAATACTCCACAGTATGGCTGTAGCATGGTTTGGTTAACCATTCAACTCTTGAAGGACATTAGGTTTTCTATTTGGGGTGCTTACAAAGCTACTATGGACTTTTTTTTTTTTAAACAGGCTTTGGAGTCAACTTAAGTTAACTTAAGATAAATATTCTTGAGTGGAATTGCTAGGTCTTATGGTATGTCTACTTCACACTTTACATGAAACTGCCATTCCAAAGGTCATGTGACACTGAATTGGCAGTTATGAACAGGTCTCCTTGTCTTTCATTTTGTTTCCATTTACTGCTTTGTCTGGATTAGTTTTCTCAAAACAGTAATTGTAGCTTTCAAACCTGCTTGGTTTTACACTCAACACTTTATACATACTGTCTAATTTCTTAACGACTCCCCGGCGGAGGTCTGATGCTGTTATTTCTCTAGAGCAGGAAATGGATCCACAGGGTATATAATTAACTAGTTTAGATACATTCAGCTCAGTAAGGGGCAGAGTTAGAAACTCCAGCCTTGACTGCCTGTGGGGCTAGTATCATTAGATTGGTAAGGCATCCCTTAATGTTGGGTGTACTCAGTGCCTGGAAATGTTCGCTGGCAAAGTGACTTCAGCTCTGACCTTGTGGGTCCATGAGAACCTGATGACTTACTTGTACATTCCTGGAACCATCCATCAACTTCTGTTGCTTTCCCTCTTGCCTTTACCATGTCTGAATTCCCATAGTATCTCACAATGTCTTAAGCGGGACTCAGTATTTGTATAAAGAAGCCCTGCATATGTTCACCTGGGGGATATCGTAACAGAGGAACTGTTGCAAGGCTAGTGGACTATGACGGAGAAGAAGTTAAAGTTAACAGTCTCAGAACTGAATTGCAGGTGGACCCCTACTTTCCCTAGTTTGTGGGTTCCCATGCTACCCTCAAGGAAGTTATCTGTTCTTTCATTGAGTTCCTTGATGTGTTCAAGCACAATCCCAGTCTCCAAGGACATGAGGATTAGCTTGTTCCTATCAGAGTGTACATGTTCATCACAAAAAAAAGGGGAATAAAAACCAGCCAGTAAGTGATAGCCTTTTACAGAATTATCCAACATCAAATTGTTCAAGTCTTCCATCTTGATCCAGAAGCACTTGTTAAACCTCACTGAATGAGAGGTGTTACGTGGAAGTAGCCTCCTGGCTAATGCAATCATTCCTCAAACACCCCTTTGATTGACACCTGGGAGACTCCCAAGGAGAGGGGTTGAAAGTGATGCTCACCATGAAGAGTGTCTTCTGTGTTCTGTGTTCCTGATGTATTTCACCATCTAGATGGGAAGAGTAAAGATGCCAATGAAGCCTCTAACATGCAATCCCTGACAGGAAGGAATAAAGCACGAATGACTTTTCCTTAGCACTCCTTAACAAATCTTAAGTATTGCCAGGCATGGAGGTACATGCCTATTATGATCCTAACCCTCGTTAGATGAAGCAGGAGGATTGAGAGTTAGAGATTGGTTCAGGCCAAGTAGTGATTTCAAGACTAGCTTGGTCAACATAGGGAGACCCTGTCTAGAAAGCCATCCACAGAACAGTTATAAAAATATGTGCACTTTAACCGGTGATTAGATTACCAGTGTTAAACCTAGTCAAGTGGCAACTTTGACTCTTCACGCTGTTTCTGCTGCTATAAGAGAACACCTGATAGATCTAATTTTTAAACAATGGGAATTTGCTTCTCACGACTCTGGAGGCCTGAGTTCAAGGTCAACAGGTCAGTGGCTGTGGTTATCTGTTAAAGGCTGCCCTCTGCTTCCGACCTGGTACCTACCACACTGCTTCATCCCTCTGAGGTCAGAGCCACCTTCCGTGGCAAAAGTCAGAGAGCTACTGTATTCACTCCAGGTAAAGGCTGTGAGACAGACAGGTACCAACCAGCAGGCATCTGGTTACATGCAGCCACACACAGGAAGGTACAGGCACACATAGGCAGGCTGGCAAAGGCAAGAGGGTTCTAACCTCAAGGCCATATTTATATTGAACGCTCCAAAAATGCCATTCAGCCAGGCATGAATATGTATCAGATTATATCAGTGTTTACTCTTGGGGTTCCCTGGTTGGACATCTGGTGTCAGCCACTTTGCTGACTCGTAGCTTCCTCCCCACCTTCTAGCTGACTCATACTGGATAGCTAGATCAGCAACATGTCTAAAGGCAAAATGGCCCTTAGCATCCTTCTGCTTTCAGCATGTGAGGAGCTGCCTCTGTGGAAGCTATGATACCATTCTTGAGATAGCAAGTCTCCCATCAACCCAGCCTCAGGAGACTCTCATATTGGCAACACCTGGATTCGAGTTCTGAGGCACAGCAAGGCCGTTTCACTCTCCTAATGTAGGGCAAAGTGCTCTGGTGTACCTGTGACTCCCTTAGAAATGAACTGTCACATTGTCTAGATGAATTGAGTGTTGTGTTGGTAGATAAACTGCCAGATAGGGAAGTTTCCATTATTTGCCTATGGTGCCATCAGTGCTGAGAGGGCGTGGAACTGGTAGAGCCTAGGTTAGGAGCTGGGACCTTTTCTTATACCCTGAAGTCTGTTATGTCAACCATGTACTGTTTACCAAAACCAGGTGGCGAAGTGTTCCTTTTATGCTGGGTTTGGCATATGGAAACGGAGGCAGAGAATTGAGAGCAATTTCAAGACCAGCCTGGGGCACAAGAGACAACTGAACACCTTTTACAAATGCTACCTTGAACATTCTAGGAAGTGTGCTGTGGGTGTTGCTACTAAACAAAATGGAACACCTCTGGTTTCTCACTTTCCTCTGGTTTTCATTTTTCTCTTGCTTTTCCAAAAGGAAAAAGAAAATGAATGTACTGGCTGGGTTTGTGTGTCAACTTGACACAAGCTAGAGTCATCAGAGAGGAAGGAGCCTCAGTTGAGGAAATGCCTCCATGAGACCCAGCTGTAAGGCGTTTTCTCAACTAGTGATCAGAGGAGGAGGATCCAGCCCATGGTGGGCGATGCTAGCCCTGGTGCTGGTCCTGAGTTCTATGAGAAAGCAGGCTGAGCAAGCGATGGGAAGTAAACCCTTAAGCAGCTCCCCATCATGGCTTCTGCATCAGCTCCTGCCTCTAGGTTCCTGCCTTGTTTGTGTTCCTGTCCTGACTTCCTTCAGTGATGAACAGCAATGTGAAAGTGTAAGCCCAATAAACCTTTTCCTCTCCAACTTGCTTTTGGTCATGGTGTTTTGTTGTAGCAACAGAAACCCTGACTAAGACAATGAAGAATTCTGTTTTAATTTCTTTGTCCCTATACAAATGAAGAATCTGAGAATGAGAGCCACAGCTGGGCATGCTGCTGAAAAACGATCTTTTAATGTATAAAGATCACAAAACTAAATCAAGGAAGCCAGTTAAGGGGTGGGGGCTCCCTGTCCTGTAATCCTAAAAAATATCAGGTGCCAGCTAAGCATTACTGAATCCTCAGTTACCACACACCCGGGTCAGCAATGGAAATATGTAATATAAGATTTTTGTGAAATAAGACTCATGTTCAAAAAGCATGGTGGAGAGTTCTGCACTAAACTGTTGAGATGCAGCCAAAAAAAAAAAAAAAAGGCTCATGAATGATTGAGCCCTGGCCAGGAGAAGCAAAATTTGGCACCTGCCTTTATTAGCATGCAATCATGATCCAAGCATTGGATACATTTGTGGCTTTCACGAGGCAATGTGGAGGATCTTGGGTGATGATTGAGGGAGGGAGATACTAGTGTGTGAGCCCGTGCGCCTCTCACTAGGAACCTTTTTTCCCCACGAAGAAAATGTTTTCCAACACTAGAGTCAACATTTGATCCAATTAAATTAACATTTTTATCAACAAACATAGCCAAGTTTGATGTTAAAATTGATTAACATGTTCATTTCTAGATGCCTTGGGTGGTGCGGCTCTTCGAGAAGACGCTGGGTTTGAAAGGGTCTTTCCCCACCATTTGGCTTTATAGCCGGCTTTTCTTGTTTATGTTGTGAACTAATTTTAACTACCCATAAAAGTCTTAGGAATCCCATTTACATCTGAACAGTGATTCAGCAATTTGGACCCATATTTTTTGCCATGGAGTTGTCTAGTAAAAAGTTTATATGACGCTGCTGACTCTAATGGTTCAGACAAATTATGCTTTTATCTGTGTGTTTATATTTCTTTCTTCGCTGCCTACACTTTCAGAATCCTATTTATCAACCTCAATTATATGGGTGGATTTGGATATATTTTCTCTCTCTCTCTCTCTCCCTCCTCTCTCAGGAAAAACATAATTTCTATATGCTACCAGATGGGTGTGTTGGCTGTAAGCAAAAAAAAAAAAAAAAACCAAACAAAAACCCAAAAACACTTTACAGGCCATCGGGTGTCATGGTGGGGTCTACTTGATTAACTTCTTAGGGTTGGTTTTCAGCTTCAGCACCAGAAACCAAGCCCCTTTTGGCTTTTAGTGCTCTAAAATTTCTCATGTTTCCCCCATTGTTAATAATATACACTCCTTTACTGGCTAACAGGATGTTGTAGTGAACAAGCCCAATGAACCTGGAACACTGGGCTCTGCTTCTGGACTAGCTGTGTCCTGGCAAGGTTTACAGGTCCAAAGGGAGTTGACCTTCCCTGGGTTTGTTGTCTCTGAAGTTGAACTTGAGCACTCTGAACACACCAAGGGGCTGGGAATATTTTGGGTGTATGTACTTGTTATGTAACAGCAGGAAGGAAAACAACTCTACTGAATGAGCTAGACAGGGATAGTAAAAACTTCAGGAAGTTCCTGAAACTGACCAGATTCATCAGGCCCCTCCCTGCCAGGGTAAACAGTACAAGCTGCAAAGACTGTTCTCAGATACACCAATCTGCAGAGAAGACTCTTGCAACCAGACCAGCTGCCTGGAAGAAACAGAAACGAGCCCAGTTGTTTCAGTGAGGTTTAGAACAACCGAGTCACTTGGAAGAAACCCTCCAACCTGTTGAGTTGCCTGTAAGCCGTGCAAGTGTGCTTCAGGTTCTCAGCTTGTGGGATGTCACCCATGCTGGGGTGGGTTTTGGTGATGTATCATCTCTGCTCCTGTAAGTAACCCCTCACCCATGTTCCTGTAAGTAGCCCCAGTAAAACTCAGTAGTTCACCAACATGGACTTTGGTGGTATCTGTTCCCTCTCTGGGTTAAGCAGATGTATGTGTTGCGTCTCCCCAGTGAAAGTTTTGTCAGCCAACAGCACTGTATTCAGCAGGGTCTCCATACTGTTCTTCTGTAGGACAAGTGTCCCCTCAATGAGAATGGCTCAGGAAGTGTTCATCAGTCATTTATTCCTGAGTAAAGGAACAACTGCAGGGGCTGCGGAATTCCTCTATCAAAGTATTGTGTAGGGGAACACAGTGACCAACAGGACAGCTGGGTATTATGGAATGCAGAAGGTATACTAGCCAACATGTTCATTATAGAGCAATAATTAGAAGATGTAGGCCTTGGAATCTGTTGCACATTGCTTCCAGAAAGTCCATGCTGTATTGTTTAAATATGACAGATAAACATCCCCTTGTATATGTCTAGCCATTCCTAGATTTACCACGTCAGTCAAGAGAAATGGTTATTCTGTGTTGTTTAACAAGTAATGATAAGGGGGAAAGTTCACATTCATTACAGGCACAGTGTTTCCTCTTTACCAAGTCTTTTCCATCTGTGATTGGTTGGATCTGAGGAAGTGCAATTCATGGGTAGGGAATGCCAACTGTACATAGAAAATTGGAAAGGCAGCTTTGAAAGAGCACAGACCAAAAGAGATCTAAAAATCACCTCACAGTGAAGAGGAGCCTTGTCATGTGACCTAGCAGTGTGCTGTATATGATTGTAACTTTGTTTCTGCTTATGTAGGAAAATGATGCTATACCCTGCTGGACCAGACATTCTGTATCGTGTCTGAAGTGGTTTACACTCTGTGTTTTCACTTGATATTGAGATTTTCCTATTTCTTCTTTTTAAAAGATTTTTTTTGTTCTTTCTTTCCTTTTTTCCCTTCCCTTCCCTTTCCTCCTCTCCCTTTCTTCTTTACCTCTCCTCCCCTCACCTTCTTCCCTCTCCTCCTCCCCCCTCTTCCCTTTCCTCCACTCCCCTCCCCTCCCCTCTTTGAGTCAAGGTCTTTCTATATAATCCTAACTGTCCTAGAACTCACTCTGTAGACCAGGCTGGCCTTAAACTCACAGAGATCCACCTGCCTCTGCTTGCCAAGCCCTGGGATTAAAGGTGTACACCACCACGCCCAACCTTATTTTTTTTTTAAAAAATTGTGTGTTTGTATATATGCACATGAATGTAGGAGTTCTTGGAGGCTCAAGAAGTTAGGTTCCACTGAAGCTGGTTATGAGCTGCCCAACATGAGTCTTGGTAGGTCAGTTTGGGTCCTTTGGAAGAACAGTCACTGTTCTTAAACACTGAACCATCTCTCCAGATGTGCGGCCCCTTCATGTTTTTTATATCATATTTATTGTGGGTAAACTTGGAGGAGTCCGTTTTTTCCTGCACCATGTATGTGGGTCCCCATGTTCACCTTTATGCTGTCCTGGTGACAAGTGTTTTTCGCAGGTAAGCCATTTTGTCAGCCTAGATCTCCCATTTCTTTAAGACTCCCTTTCTGAGAGCATTTGCCCCTTCATCAGTACTGACAGTTGTAGAGATAATCTTCAATTAATGGACTGACATCTATTTTCCTATCAGTTTGTGGACGGACATTTACTGTTTCGAGTCTTTATACACAATGCTTTATTTTTACACCATATCATGTCCAGGTACCCAGGGAAGAACAGATTTGAAGCCCCATGGATCTAGCTATATATTTAGAACTCTGTCTTTGCTTTGTTGGGGTTCATTTTGCCCAGCTTTTGGCTCCTTTGTGTGCTCTCTTGCCTTTTAACTTTTCCTTGCTTACCTGGGAAAATGCTTCTGGTGGGTTTGCATGAGAGGTTACATACGATTGACGGTGGTTCAGAGTGCTTCTAGTTTTAGTGAAGTCTGCGGAGCCGGAGCCTGCTGCCAACAGCGTTAACATTGGTGTCTTGCTAACCACCAGACCTGTAAAGGAGCAAATGTGGCCAGTAAGGGTCAGAAATGTCACACGGTTTATTGGGTGGTGTTTCCCTTGTCCTGCTGGCCTTGGATATCCTCATTGGAGCCCAGTGCAGGGCATGGGAAGTGGGAATCAATCACTCTAGAGAGTGGAGCTGCTCTTTATGACTTTTTATGATATCTGTAGAACAGCCACGTGTAGGGTAGGAGCCATGTTTTTGATCGTTTCCCATCCTGTTCTTGTTCTGGGTTCCATGGGTTCAGCTTCCCCCTGCTGACAAAGGAGGATCTATTGGTTGAGATTTGGGGTGGAAGGGGTCCTGATCAGCTACAGAAATTAGTGCTGGATCCCTGATCCCTGTGCGGCAATTCCCAGTGACGGGGCCTCAATGCTGTCCCTCTCACATTTCTCCTTGTTTTGAAACTGATTATGACTTCCCCGGCCTTTGGCAGTCTGAAAGCTGTGTTTTTCTTTTCTTCCTTGACCCATCTGTGATCTTCCTTTACTCTGTAGGTTAAGATAAGGTCATGGGCACTGTACCCATTTTACTCATTTGTGGTCATCTGGTCCTCGAATAGTGCCAGGCAACATCATCGGTACTTGAAAAGATGGATTAGATTAATATTATCATCGAAATTTATTATACAAGAAGGGTCGCCTGCTGCCTTCCCTAGGAAGTCCTTTATTCCTGGAAGTACGTTCATCAGAGGCTACACATTTTGGCCATGTCACTGGGATGTTAGATGTCATTTATCAGTTTCCTTATTTGAGTTTCTGTTTTCTGATCATTTGATCTGAAACAAAAGGTGAGGTGATGGGCCATGCTGCGTCTCTGTTATCGGGTTAGCGAGTAGAATTAAAAACCTCTCACAATCCCAATTCATATATGAGTAGTGAAATCTGGAATCCATGGGAATGCAGTGTACAGACAAAAATGACAGATGGGTACATCTGAGGATAAAGGGGACATACAGTCTGAAGTACTAGTGGCAAATTTTCGGCAATAATATTTTACAAATTCCCTTCCATGGGTTTCTTATCCAAATGTGTCCAACTTTCCATCAGAGCATTTTTCTGATTTTGTTTTCTGGCCCGATTAGGACTTGGTATCACTAGTATTCTTGATGCCAGTTTTAGTTGTTTGATCGGTCCTGGGTCTCCGGGGTCATTGCCAGCATCTCTGAGCACAGACACTGTTTAGCTTCATTATCCTTATTTCCTGGTCTCAAATCTTCATTGTTTTAATGTGTTGTTGACCATAAAAATATTTTTATCGATTCTCAAGTCATGTAGTCCAGGCTGGACGTGACCTCTCCCTCCCACGTGTAGGGACGGAAGCAGTGCTGTCACTAGTCATATGCCCTTCTTGTCTTGGGATTGGTTCTGTCCCTCAGCTACTTTTGCTCAAGCTTGAGTGATTAAAGATGGAATGAATTTAGTAAAGCTTCATAGCAGTTTTTCCAGCTAAGCCTATTGGAGCAGTGGTGGCTACTTTTGCCCTTCTGATTATGATGCTGCCCTGGGCACTCACCCCAGGGACACCCTGCTCTTTTGAGACAGAGAGCTCTAGGAACTGCAGGCTTTAGCATGAGATAGAAAGAGGGCTGATCGCTGGATTTGAGGTGGATGCTCTCTGTGTCCTGAATTCGGTTTTTCTTCTACAACATGCTTGTTGCCTTCAGTCTTCAAAGACTGTCAAATGATAGCAATAGAATGTTCTGTCTTGGGTTGAGCAGGTGCCAAAACCTACGTGAACCCAGGTGTCAGTGGCAAATGAGTGTCCCAGGAGAATGTCCAGCTGAGCTCTTGGGACCAGGGAGAGAGTTAGAGGAGGAGGCTGTGTGCCCTCATGATCAGGAGCGTTGTGTGCCTTTGGCAAGATTAGACAACAGCTTGTACCTGGGTCTCTTCCTTGAAAACGGGGATCTGATGTCATAGGTTTGCTCCCTGGCTTTCTGTTCTGCCCACCTTGTTTCTACATTTTTCTTGTTTGTTTTCAAGCTTTGTTTTCTTTTTTGCCACGTTTCTCTAAAATAAGTATTTGTCATGTTGCTTGTTTCCCTTGCTGGGATATGAGTCCTCTGATATCCAAGGATTGGGACTGCCTGTATGCACCTACCAGCTACTGGTTGACATCTTTAGAATGAAAAGATGAATCTGGTGTTGGTTCGTGGTCAGGACCTTGTGTTGTTCCTTCTCCTCTATTACTTGGTCACATCTGGGAAAAGATCATCATTCAGTGACAAATTGGGCATCCTATAACCAAAATACCTGGGATCAGAAGTGTTTCAGATGGTTTTAGATTATATAATATTTGAGCATATAGAATGGTGTTTCTTGCAGGATGAACTCAAGTCTAAATGTAAAGATTATGTGTGTTTGATGACTGTCTTATGTACTTAGCTGAAAAAAGCTCAGTATAATATTATACTTATCTTTGTACATGAAACAAAATTTCAACGTGATGTCATATGTGGAGTTTTCCATTAGCATTATCATTTTGGGTCTTAGATTTAATTTTTGGAGTATTTTGGATTTAGGGGTGTGGGTGAGGCACGGTCACCCAGTATACAGAGTAAGAACTTTAGGCATTGAGGAGTTTGCTGGCCATCCTCTTGGCACCATGAGGTTTTTTTTTTTTTTTTTTTTGGGTCACACAGCTTGTTTAGAAGGATGTCTGGGAATTGTTGACAACTCTCAGCTTAGCAGTGTGAGCCCTGTTGTGTTCCCTCCAGTATCTGCCCTGTTCCCTTTCTCAGTGTCCTAGGCCCAGCAGCCACCTCTGGGATCCCATCGTCTGAAATCGTTGTTGAGCCCTGCTTTTGAGAGTCCTGAGTCATGACCTGCTTAACATCACACAGACTTCTGATTGTTTTATTCTTGTAGCTCCAAGCTGTCAGTCTGATGAGCTAGTCTCAGATTTATATAGCATATAGGATGTGTTTTTTTTCTCTTTGCCAAAGGCTGTGATTGTACAAGTTTACATGTTGCTCCTCAGCTGAGTGTTTTTTCATTCAATTTTTGAGAGCTCTTGACTATGCCCCTGTTCATTGGAGAGGAGGATGCTTGGGTAATATGTGTGCTTCTGAAAAATGAAGACACCTTGTCTGAGCATCGGCCCAGGAAGGAACGAGAAGCACAGTGCAGCCTCTTGAGTTTGTTCTTCGGGGACCCAAGATCTTAGCATTTGGATTGAAATTCCTTGCTTTCCCAAGAGTATGGTTAAGATCTAGTGTCACAGACAGAAGTCTTCATTTTGAATGTTCCTGATGGCTAAGAGGGTTAGGCCACGTAGAACTCCATGCTGAGAAAATTCAAAGTTCCTGCCTTATTTAGATACTGTAGGAGGGGCCTGGAGAGATGGCTCACTGGTTAAGAGCATTGGCTGCTCTTACAGAGGTCCTGAGTTCAATTCCAGCAACCACATGGTGGCACACAACCATCCATAGTGGGGTCTGATGCCCTCTTCTGGCCTGCAGACATACATGCAGACAGAACACTGTATATATAATAAATAAATTTAAATCTTTTTTTTTTAAAGACACTGTAGGAAAGTCTCTCAAGGTTAGCGTGGTAGTATTTAATTTATAATAGTCTTTGACTTAAACTTGGTGTTTCTAGTTCTTTATTCATGTATGTGTTGCAAAGTTTCTTTCAAAGTAAGCTCATTTAACTTGAAGATAGAAGTCAGCCTTTTAAACAAGACTAAACTAGTGGTAGAGGGTGTGAGGCTATAACAGAAATGATGACTGTTGTGTGAGCAAAATTGGCTCCCTGAGGAGATGAACATTAACCAGCCTTAAGGCAGTGCTTTGGGGTTTTGATGCAGGTGGCAGCTTGTGCTCCCTAGAGGCAGCTGTGTGGTACTGTGTGGATAGACCTACTGACCGGGAGGTTAAATGAGCGGAATGCCCCGACTAGTCTTCAGAGCGCTCTTGTGTGCAGCTTGGGAACATGGTGTCGACTAGGCTATTGGGTGGTGTGAGCGGCACTGGTCCATGCACACATACCAGCTAAGTGGTTGCAATAGTTACGTTTCTCATTGCTGTGATAAAACGCTTGACAGAAGCAGCTGTTGGTCAGGAAGGTCAGGGCAGCAAGAACTCGAGGGACGGTCACATTGCACCTGAGGCTGGGTGGCAGAGAGAGGTGGGTGCTAGTGCTCGGATTTGTTTTAATTCGGTTTAGGATCCCAGTGCATGGAATGGTGCCAGCCCTCATTTATGGTGGATTGCTCCACCTCAGTTCTCCTAATCTATGGACTCTGTCACGCATACACACGTGCACACACAGATGTTTGTTGCCTTGGAGACTGTGGGTCTGTCTAGGTTTAAAGGCATTACCTGGCACCTAGTTGAACTTTTTAACAGCAGTCCTAGGAACACCACCACCTACCTCCTAGTAATGGTACAGGGCTAAAGGGAATGATGCTAAAAGAGCTTCCAGAGTCATGCCTGGGTCCCTGGAGCAACAATGCAGATGCAGTGACAGCGTGTATGAGGCAGAGGATGTCTTAGGTGATCATTAAGCATGGAATATGAATATTTTCCTTCTGGTTTAGGTTTGGGGGTAGATCCCAGGCTTTGTGCATGGTGAGCACCCACTTACTAAAGATCTGTACCCTACTTCCTTCCCTTTATTTTGTATGTGTACACACAAAGGGCAGACCTTCTTCATCTTGGTGCCATTCCTCATCCGAATGGACCTTATTTCTTTCTTATTATTATTAACTCTACTGTTGCTGTTTTGAGGCTGGCCAGCAGCTCTGAGGGACTCAACCCATTTCTGCTGCTTCCTGCGCTCATGCTCACACCCAGGAGCTCTTCATGGACCAAGTCGTCTCCCTAGTGTCCTCTCCATCCCCTCCCCCTAAAGGTGTTGGCTTCGCTGATTAGTGAGACCAAAGGCTCGTTAGTTGTATCAGCTTTTCAGGGGGAGTTCTTTCTGGGCAGCAGACCCAGGCTTGTGGCTGATATTTCTGGAGTTGTTCCTTTCTGAGCTCCCTTTTGGGCTGTGGATGTCTTGTTTATCTGGCTGCCTGAGGCGGTTTAGAATATATAAGCATTCACGCAGCCGAATATCCCATCCGATGATAGCATCCTCCGGGAATGAGTCTTTCTAGGGCAGGGCATTTCATCCTGCTCCAAAGACAGGAGCAGTGGAAACCAAAGAACAAGCAGATTCCGATTTGTTTAAAAGCCCTGTCTTCTTTTGATTAAGATACATCCTGTTTTGAATCACCCCTTCCTCCTTTTTGCTGTCTCTACGTGGAATATAGATAACGTCTCTGTAGGTTATCTATAAGCATGCAGCCCTGTATGCATAAAACCCCAGGCTCTATAAGCTTGTTTGGAAATGAGATTGTAGAAATCATGATGGGGGTTTCCTCATTTCAAAACATCCCAAATGCAGCGAGTGACATCTGGACATTTTGAGCATCAGAAAGGGATGTATGTTGGAACATCTCAGATTTTTGACGTTCAGAGTAGAGATACTTATCGGAAGTCTATGCAAATGCTCCAAACCCCCACATTCCCAAATCTTCAATGTTTCTGCTTCCTGTCCTTTCAGATAAGGGTGCTCAACCTGAAAGGGTTGTAATTTAGAAATGCTGGGTCAAGAAAGCCCCAAACAGTAACAAGGGGAGCTAAAATCAAGCCCCCCCTAGTCCTTTTATAAGTATTGATAACATACAGGCTAAACACTAGACTTAATATCTCACTCGGCACCACAATTGCCCTTACTCTCCTTCCTCTGCTACAAATATAACTGTCCTGCTGACCAGACTAAACTGTACAAACAAGTATGAGTTTTGAATATTTTGGTTTCTTACTTTTCTTAGAGATGGTTAAAAGACCATAGCACTTTAAAAACATGACAACGAAGGCTTGGGTGATTTCTCAGATGTTCATGTAATTCTCCCTTTTTAGGTAGGCTGGATTTGTTGACTTGAACTTCTAAGATGCACTGATAAGATTGGAGTGAGGTGAACTTACAGGCTTCTTCTCTCAGGCACTGATTGTGGGGGAAGCTGTTAACCACATGGTGAATGTTTGGCCGCTCAGTGGAGGGGCTGGGGTGCAGCTGATGCTGACTGCTCACGGTCCTGGCGAGAGCCTGGAAGGCCACCTCTGACCAAGTCATACATGCCCAGCCAGTTCTTTCCCTGTCACCTCATTAGAGACCCAAAGGCAAAACCACCTTGTCGGAGTGAAGCCTGGGCTGCACACAAAGACCTTGTTTGAGAAGATGGCGGCCATGCCCGCACAGCTCTTAGCTACCCTGATCTGGAATCCTGGCTTGCCCATGTCGTGAGCTTGACAAATGAAATGGTTTCTGTTGGAAGCCTCCTTGGTGGGGCCATTTGTTAGGCAGTAATAGATAGCTGGTTCAGATTGCTGATGGGATTTGGACAGCATCTAATACTCACCAATTCGTCCATGATATCATTTTCTTGCACACACACACACACACACCCGTGCACACCCCCCCCACCCTCTGCATGGGCACCAGCAGTGGTGGGGACCCCTGGCTAGTGCCTTTTTAGGGACAGAAAAGAGAATGATTTGGGGTTACATGAACAACAACAACAAAAAGATATAGAGAATGTTTTGAGGTTACATGAACGACAACAACAAAAGATATATTCTCATGATGATTTTGAAAGCGTTCCCAGCTAAGAACCAGCAGCCGTATCTTGGTTCATACAACTCAGAATGTAGGAGTGGTGGTGACACATGTGTGCTTTAGAAACAGATGCTGTGGCCAGAGAAGGTAGAAACTATCTTTTCTTCATTTTTCAGGTCAGTTAGCTTTTGATGAGGCTTCTTACTTTTCAAAAACAATTGGAAAGAGCAGGGACATTGAGCCCACTTGTGGTGGAATGAAATCTGCCTTTGCCAGTTGAAGATTAATGCCTCCGTGAAGGTCACTGTGTGTGCGTGCGCGTGTGTGCATGTGTGTGTGTGTGCGCGCGCGTGCGTGTGCGTGTGCGTGTGTGTGTGTGTCTCATCCCCAAAGCCTGGCATCGCGGAGTATAGAAGGCGCTCAGAAAGGGTTTCTGTGTGTTTGTTTTAAAGAATGGACATGTTGCATGCATTTCAGAGGATAAAGTCTTTTTGGGCTTCAGTAGACTGTTGTGTAAAGTGGAGCTGAGTGGCTTTAGAGGTTTCAGAAGGCCTGGAGTTGGTGTGTTTCAAGGACACGAGCGATCAGCCAGGCCACAGTTGGTGGGCCTGCCTTTCTCCTGCCCCTGAAGATTAATTCTGGTTGTGGCCAGAGGACAATGTAAAGTTGAGGTCGTGGCACACTTTCTGTTTTGCAGTGTCAGCCTCGGTGATTTAGATCTTTAGGTTGTTAGTGACAAATTCAAAAAGAGACCTGTTGGCGCTGGCTCTGCGGCTGAATCACGTTAGGTAGATTGTTGCCAAGCTCCCACCGCACATGCGCCTGGTAGGCGGACACCCTGGTCCTGTCACTTGCGAGAAGATGACCTTCACTTAGGACTGCAGCAGGTTTCTGTGTTCAGGGGACTCCGATGTGGCTGAGACCTGAGCTTTCCACAGCCCCTCCTCAGTCTGTGCTGTCTCAGGTCCAAGGGCATGAAGAGCCTGATCGCTTTCCCTTCGGATCTTTCTTAGACGCTTGGATATGGGTTTGAGCACCAGAAAAGTGATCTCATTTTTTCCCCTTTTTGATGTAAATAACAGTGATAAGGGACACATTGCATACCGGTAGAAGAAGGCATTACAGGTATATATTGAGTAGGATATTTGTCTGAATGCTGTGTGATGTTTAATGAGTTTGACATCTTTTGGTTTTAGATTATTTAAAGGAACACCATTAGCAAGTAAAGTTTTCTGATAAATCTTAGTACTTCTGTTGCTCGGATCCTTTTGAATGAGAATCTCATGGGAGAGGATTCACATATAAGCACTTATGTATATATGTAAATATGTCATATTTATTTATTTGTACGCATGGGGGCTTTGTGTGAGGAGGCCAGAGGAGAAGCTGGGCCTTTCTCTGTTACTTCATTCCCTTGAGACAGGGTCTCTCAATGAATCTAGAGCTGGGCTAGTGGCCAACAAGCTCCCAGTGATGTACAACCGTGTGCCAAGTTACAGGCACATGTGTGGCTTCTTTTTTTTAAATGAGCACTTAGTATTTGAATTCAAGACCTGTACTTGCACAATATGTTACTCTCACCCAGGCTGTCTGTCCATCCCAGAAGAGTCAGATTCAATGTCAGGTTCAGTTGTGGTCAGTTAAGTGCTGTGGTCAGGGTGAAGCTGGGAGGAGCAAATCGTGTGCCTGCTCTTACCTCATTACCGTTCAGAGCAGAAAGCAGGTTAATGCAGAAATATGGATTCCAGTAATACATCCCTGGAACTTCTGTTTCCCCTGCCCCTTTACCAGAAATACGGTTTTACCATCATTGCACAGAACCAGCCAGATTTGTTTAGCTACTATTTTTCCATATATATGCAACTGTATTTTATAGAGATTTTGAATTAATTCGGGACCAAGTTAAAAATTTCCGAGCAAAAGATTGTGTTTGTAATAAATAAATATATTATCTAACTCATTAAAGACTTTGCTTTTATGAGCATGCTTAAAATTCATCATATATGTATGAAAATATCCTCATGTAACCTATTACCACATGCAATGACTACACACTAATGAAAATTTAAAAACATATTTAGAAAAGAACGTGAAGGTGAAGCGCTCAGTTGGAATTTGCATATGTAAATTTGAGAGGCCCAGGAAGTGAAATAGAGATTCGCTGTCTAACCTGATGGCCTGAAACAGGTGCCTGTGCGGCCCCGCAGGTGAAGAGTGATGTTAAGCTCTCCTGAATGCTGTGGCTATCGAGTTTGGGACAGAAAATCCTATAAAGGAGAAAGAGCTGCAGAGTGTAATAAACTGCCAGGCGCTTGATAAAACCTTCTTCCTCTTAGCTGGCCGGTCAAGTTCAAGGGCGTCGCTGAATGCTCCTTACTGGTGCGCAGGTGATGAGATTTCTCTTCTCCTGCTAGCTGTCTGAATTACTTCTGGGCTTGACAGAGACGCAGACTCCCACTCGATAGCAGGGCACAGACTTGGGATATCTCATTTCCCTGAAGTTAAACCTACCAGTCTTCATTTGCCCAGTAATTCCCCCTCTGGGCCGTGCGTGTGGTGAACATGACAAGCTTGTGCCCAGTCCCCAGCTCCTTCTTCCAGGTTGTGGCTTGCAGCGGGTGGCCCCAGCTTTTCTGTGCTCTCTGTTCTGGTCTTTGCTGGTCGCTACGGACAAACCCAGGGAAGATCGTGTTTTGTAGGGTTGACGGGAAGGCCAGATGAGGTGGTAAACACACAGCACCTTTCGGGGGTCCCCTGTTACTGCATTTCTGTGTGCCTAAGATAATCATTTCTCAATTGCAATCGAGATGCCACTTTCGACATTTTGGGCCAGATGATTCTTGGTGCTGGGCTCATCCTGAGCATTAAAGGGAGGTGGAGAGAGGTTTTTTTTTTTTTTAAATTTTGTTTTTTATGTATGGGTATTTTGCCTCCATATCTGTTCTTGTGCGACCTGTGCATAGTGCCCACGGAGGCCAGAGCAGAGTATTGTATTCCCCTGGAAGTGGAGTTAGAGATGGTTGTGAGTGCTGGGAATTGAACCCAGGTCCTCTGAAAGAGCAGCCAGTGCTTTTCACTGAGCGTTTTAGGCTGTTTGGCAATCCCTCTGAGCTGTGTCTTACATTCCATCTCTGCACTCTTTCCAGTTTATGATCTGGATAATTTTCCCAGAAAATATGTATTCTTGCCTACTGATAGAAGTTACTTAGGAAAAATATGTCAGGCTTTTCTTCTTAAGAAAAAAAGATTTCATTTTTATGTATGTATTTTTGTGGGTGTGTGTGTGTCTATGAGTGTCCCCAGAGGTCAGAAGAGGGCATCGTAAACCTCGGTTGTTAACTGCCTGAAATGACTACCTGGGCCCAAACTCTTGTTTCTCTAGAGGAGGAATACACACTCTTAAGCACTGAGCCCCTCTCCAGCCTAGGTATTTCTTTTATTTAGGAATTGTTGAGAGAAACTGGGAATATACCTCAATTGGTACAGTGCTTGCCTAGGAAGTACCAAATTCCAGTTTTCATTTCCACCACTGACCGGATGTGGCATGCCTATAATCCCAGGCAGTTGAGGACCAGAGGGTCAGTCTTGGCCATGTAGTGAGTTCAAGACCATCATAAGATATATAAAATGTAGTCTGAAGATAAACCAATAAAAAGTGTCAAGGAACAGAAACCTAAAATGAATAGATGACTTCAATTTAATAATTGCTTTTATATTTAATGAAATTTCCTACAAATGCCTCTTGCAGCAAACTCCGGCCCCTGAATTTGTTCAATTCATTTAGCAGTACTTTGAAAGCATTGGCCCAGTTATCTCCTTCTTCCTATTGCCTAGAGCCAGCCTTAATCTTTCTTGGATGGCTTTGAAATATCATCGGAAATGGTGTCTGAGCCTCAATCATAACAAAGAACTCTACTCTTAAATAAGCCACAAGGAAGCTCGAAACTGGAGCATGCCTCCAGCAAGTTAAACTGTATCACTTATGTGCGATTAGATGTTCCAGTTCTGTAAACTTCTTGAAAATTTCCTGCTTTGAAGATTTGTGCACCTTGACATAGGGATGGAAAGAAAGATTCTTCCTAGCTCTAGTTAAAAAAAAATGTAGCATCTTTGCCATAGCCAACATCAATAGCCAAACTGTGTATTTGAGCAGCATCTTTGGGAATGTTTTCTAGTCAAGGTAACTGTTGCTGTGATGGAACACTTAGACCAAAAGAAACTTCAGGAGGAAAGAGTTGATTTTGTTTACATTTCCACAGCGCTTTTCATCATCTAAAGAAGCGAGAGCAGGAACCTGGAGGCAGGAGCTGGTGATGTACAGTCATGGAGGGGTGCTGCCTACTGGCCTGTTCCTTTGACTTGCTTAGCCTGTTCACTTGTAAAACTCAGGGCCACTAGGCCAGGGGTGGCACCTCCCACAATGGGCTGGGCCCTCCCCCGTCAGTCACTAAGAAAATGCCCGTAAGCTTGCCTGCCTACAGCAAGGTCTTATGAAGGCATTTTGTCAATTGTCTTCTCTCTGATGAGATGTCTCTAGCTTGCGTCTAGTTGACAAATAGCTAGCTCAGGGAATGCGGGCGTTTGAAAAACAGCTTGTGGGAAACGGATGCACAATGTGTACCAGCTACCGTTCTGTTTTGTTGTGCCATTTGTGTGTGTTTGTCTGTCCATTGTCCACTTGCCTGGCCATAGAAGATAGGAGAGGGCTTCAGATCCTTTGGAGCTGGAGTTACAGGCATTTGCGAGCCACCTGACGTGGATGATGGGACCTGAATTCAGGTCCTCGCCGTGGAGCAGCAAAGTGTTCTTAAGCACCAAGCTGTCTCTCTAGCCCTTCTTCTTCATTCCCGTTTTAATCCTCTGCAGTCTGTCATTCCCTTTTCCATCCTCTTGCTTCTCAGAATGAGCCTGCACATAGTTCCAGTAAATCATCTCCCCTTGTGCCACACTGGCATGATTCCTTCTACCTATAATACTGGCACTTGGGAAGCAAGGCAGGAACGTGAGAAATCTACTCTCCCCCAAGTCAAAGGCAGTTGATCCTCCAAGGTCAATATTCTTTAGTTTTCTTAAAAGGTAGCCAATCAGGAAACACTGGGAGGTGGACCCTATGTAGTGGGGAAAAGACACAGTAACCAACAGTAGTAGAATTAAAAATCAAGTAATCTTCCTGTCCTGGTACCTGCTGACCTGGTTTGGTTCCTTTTTTGCGAAGAGTTTCCGTTTGGCTTTGTTCATGTGTGCATTTGTGTATCACTGGGGTTAGTCTTTATTTCTAATAGGAAGAACGCACACAGTCAGACCTGGTGATCTACAGTAAGACTGTGTATGTGCGTGCGTGTGTGCATGTCTGTGAGGATGGGATAGATGTGGAGGCAAGTGTCCCGCCCAGTGCTTTCCAGCTGATAAGTATTAGTCTGGTTCTGGGTTGTTAAGTTGATTCTATGGATGCTGTGATTCAATACTTGGAACCATGTCTCATGGATGGTGATACTATCAGTACTTGTAAATAAGGATGCCATTTGTGACTCTTTTTGGTGGCTTGTTATCTTGCTACATACTGATGTGAGGTATCCTTCTGTATATGTGTTGCTATTATTGGCTAATGAGTAAAGCTGTTTCAGCCAGTGGCTTAACAGAGTAAAGTCAGGTAGGGAATCTGAACAGAGATATATAATAGAGAGAGTAGGCAGAGTCAGGGAGATGCCATGTAGCTCCCGAAGGAAAAGGACACCAGAACCTTACTGGTGATACATAGATTAATATAAATGGGTTAATTTAAGATGTAAGATCTAGTGAGGAATATGCCTAAGCCATTGACCAAACAGTGTTGTAATTAATATAGTTTCTGTGTGATTATTCAGGTCTGGATGGCCGGGAAGCATAAGCACAGTCTCTGTTTACAACATGTCATAGCAGTTTTAAGTATATTTTGATCAGACTTCCTTGTCCCAGCCACTCCCAATAGCAGGTTTTGATAGTTGACATGGATACTACAGTGACTTACCAGCCCTAAAATATTTACTCCTCTGGGACTCTTGACATATATCTAAGAAAAAAAAAAAACCTGTGTACTGAACATGCAAGAATGTTCTCACTTACACAGGTAGTCTAGAAAATTAGGACGTTTCAACAAACCACAATTCCACAAGCTTTCAAATGCAGCTTAGTTAAAATTCATCTTATATTTCAATGGTTTAAGTGTATGAAGCTATTCCTAGTGTAATGAGCAATATTACAGTGTTCCTCGAATATGTTTTCCTCAAGGCCTTCCCAATGGTTTGCTTAGGAAAGAGCAATGAAAAACCAAGTAAAAGATATCAGAACTGGGATGAGCGTGACCAAACCAGTTGGTGACACTTGGCAGTGAGTGTGCAGTGGAGGTGCTGCGGAGATCAAAATAAGTTTGCACAGAATTTCTCTATGGAATGAGGCTTTAACTCTATGTAAAATTGGAAAACAGCCCATCACTTTTTCCATGTCCCTCTTTTTTTTTTTTTTTTTTGTGGACATGTTTCAGGATAGAAACTGCTATGGTGATCTTAACAGAAATCACACGATAATTTCTGGTTACTTCTGAAATTGGGTGCCCGAAATGCAGAAGGGGAGATCAAGACATGAGTTTTCTTTCGCCAAATCAGAAATTATGCAAATTATGTGAGAAACATTAGAGTCAATATGTGAGGCTGTAGCTCGGTTTATTGCTGCTTTATAAACGTTATTTTTGAGCATTACCTTCTGCCCAACATGACTGCCCCTTTGTGGAGTTTGAATGAAATCTTAGAGCTAAATTACCACATATGTCAGAGTCCCCGAGAGTGTTCTTACCTTAAGCTGAGGCCCTTCCTAGTTCTGTCACTCCACCACTGTGGCTTCTATCTGCAGTTACTCACAACTGCAGCAGGAAGCTGTCTGCTCGTGCCGAATGCACAGAATACTTCTTTAGTGTATGCCGAGTCAATGGTGGCCCAGATCTTTTTTTTTTTGGTTCGTTCATTATGCTGAACTTTAGTTAATATGGAAATACTTTCTAATTACAGTTCTGTCCCCCGGTAGATGGATAGTATGCATTGTATTTTTAGCCTTGGCATTTACTTCCAGGCCTCTCTGTGAGTGAAGAGTTCTGGGTTGCTTTCTAAGACTGGTGTTTTCAAATTTGGCTTTGGCTTGCCAGCAAATGGGGCTTACCTCCTTCAGAACAGATAAAAAGGAACCTACGTGCTAGCCTCCTGCAAAGCTTCTGCTGCTCTTCCCATCCTGAAATGTCTCCTGTTTATTGGCCTAAGAAGTAGAAGGACCCATTCCAAGCAGACAGCACAGGTTGGGAGATGCCCTAGTGTTACTACCTGCTTAGTATGTGGGAGCCCCTGGGAAGATCGACATGTATTTGGGGACCGTGGCAGCCTTGGGAGCTCAGTGGTACAGTTTGTACTTGTCATGTTCACAGTCATGGCTGTGGCCCCCAGCACACTTGCACAAAACGTCCCCACTGTGGTTTGCTTCGATGCCGGAACCTGAAATAAGAGACTTGAAGGGACACTGGTACCTGGCACCGCCCCATCTGCGGCCTGCCCCTTGCTCCTAGCGTGTGTGACATCATGCCTTCCTACCTCTCTTCCCTTTCTCACTTCCCGTCTGAGGCCTTACCATGGCAGTCAATTATAATTCTGTGTCTATTTCGCATAGAGTCCACTTAAACTTACTCAATTGGATGCCTTGTAGTATGAGTGACTGTTCTGGTTTTTCTTCTTCTAAGCAAGGAATTTTCTGCTTGTAAGTACACTGTGCTCACTTGCCTCAACATTCTCTTGGGCACATGTCACTTTTGGGGTCGGCGTCATCTGTGGAATGGGTGCAAAAACCTATTGTCCTGAAGACAATTGGCATGGACTGAGAAGGTACTGTGTCTACCATGGTTGGAGTTGACCTAGTGACAGATGGTCTTGGAGGTCTCAAAATCTGCGTTGTCTGTGACTGCACATGATTTGTAAGCATAGTCTTTAGGAGAAAGAGGCATTCTGACAAGGTGGCTGAGAGTTTCTGATTCAAACCCATGTGGGGTAACACAAACATGCAATCCTAGCGCTCTCGATTTGGAGGCAGGAGAATGACCTAGGAGTTTGAAACCAGCTCTGTAGGGAGTACTGGGCCAGCTAGGGAAACAAGACAAAATCCTGTTCTCAAGCTGTCCCAAAGTTCCAACCAATCAGTTTCAATCTAGGCATGGATGTGTGGGTCTGTGAGACTAGAATTTGAGAGGCTGAAGCAAGAGGATTCTGAGTTCAAGGCCAGCCTGCTCTCTACATCTTAGAGTATGAGTTAAAACTGGGCCACACAGTAAAACTCAGACTCAAAAGAAAACAAAGATTTTGGGGGTCTTTGTAGACCCAGGTTTCTGGCCTGGCATACAAGCTGTTGAACCTTCTCAATTACTCAACTTCTTTGACCATTTTTTTCCTCCTGTTCCTTTGATGGGTGGAAGTTTCACAGAGGTGTCGAATAGCCTAGCCGTGGGCTAGGAAGGCAGGCGAGGCTAGATCATGACTTCTGTGAAGCCAGATTGGAATGAATTCAATTGCAAAGAAACGCAGATTGTCATCACTGACTAACATATGGATTTGGGACGCCTGCGAGAAGACATGGCTTATCCTGAAATCAGGTTCCAGCGAGGTGTCATCTAAAGACAACAGAGAATTAACTCCCATGGGGGCACCGAAATGCCGCTGTGCCTCCACACACACTGAGTCGTTCTTAAGAGAGCTTCCTGCGGAAGGGAATGAGTGTGTTTCATTATATTTGTTTAAATTATGTCACAGTGCTTTGTAGACTTACAATTCGTTTTCAGAATGGAGTCACCTGCCCCTCATACTGATCCATGTCACATCTGTCCCTTGCTTATCGCACCTTCTCATATGGCTGTTCTCCAAAGCGAGGCCTCTAGGAGACCCACTAACTCATTAGCCTCTGACCAGGAGTCCAGACCTTCCAGTGTGGGTTGGCTAAGAGAGGCAGCATATTAACCTCCCACTCCCACCCCGCCTCCCCCTGCTGTCCTTGCATTGCCTACTAGCCATGCTTGTGGGCATTAGACCTGATGCATGTCATCGCCACATGGTGCAATTCATCACGGGTGACTTTGTATCGCCATTTGAAAAGTCTTGCTGAGTTCTGTGAGAAATCATTGATGGTAGAAAAGAGCCCTTCATCGTGGTTTGTGCAGCTCTGACCTCTTCGTTCTGCTTGTGATTGCCCTGCTTTGAGGGGTGGTGGAGACCAGTGAGGCAGGCCTTGGGCTCGCTCCAGACGAGAGTGGGATGCAATTTAGTAAGAAGATGGTTTGCTTTGCAGCTGTCCAGGGTTCTAGGAGAGACAAGTAGAGAAGAAAATAAGAAACATATCTTTTCCCTGGACCTTGCTTGTTTTGAAGGAGGCTACTGGGTATTCCCTGGCATAGGGTGAACTCTTTGCTGAGAAAAAACTGTTTCAATCAGTCACTTGCGTTTTGGAGTCTTAAGTTATTATTACATCATCCCTCTCTCTATTGAAACCAAATTCTCTGGGCTTTTTGAAACCCGTACACATTTCTGACAGCTTGTCAGATGTTCTTTCTAAAACCCTGCATTAGAAATGTTGGTAAATTACAAAGAACCTAAGTGGCTCCATTGGCTAAGCTACAGCTCGAGAGGCGCAGAGTTAAGCTACTATTAAGGGTAGTTCATGAGTGTAGAATGAGGCTGTATTGTCCTGGGCAGTGGAGGTCATTTTGGTGTGGCAAATGGGGGACCATGTGGCATCTGGCACCAGCTGAGGATGAAATGCCTCCTTCGTAGTCTTCTTTCCAATCCTAGAATTCTGAGCAGCCCTTGATGGTGAAGAGGGCTGGGTCAGAACAACGCCAGTTCCTTATGTTCAGCCGGGAAAGGGTTTGGTGCTATAGCATGTGCAGTCTGAACTCAGCCCCAGTGTCCTCTCTCCCAACCCCCAATACAAGGTCATAATAGAACAGAGACAAAGGCCATGGTCTGAAGAAGAACCACATGCCTGTGCCTGAGAAAACCACAAACTCACACAGACACATTGATTAATATTGGCTTGAGTAGGGAGATCAGGATACTGTTTTCATTTCTCCCCTCCCTCCTTCAGATTTTCCTATTTCCCAATGTGTTTAAAACCACAATAGAACTCCATTTTTAAAAAAGAAGGCTGGGAGGCGCAGACTCCTTCCACCCTGCAATGTGAGATTTGCCATGTATCTGGACTCCATTCTGTTTAGTAAATGTTTATCCTGCACCTTTATGAAATAGGCAGAAAATGAATTTGCCATAATTTTATGTTGACCTTTTCCATCTGAAGCACTTACATCACCTCCTGAGGTGGCTGAGGAAGTTCGGGAATGCCTTTCAAACTCTTGGTGGGGGATTACTGTTTAGAATGTGTCAGCCAGTGTCACCAGGTGACGGTTCCCCTCTGTGTGACTGTCATGGTTACGGTGTGCTTTTTTTCCCCCTCTGAAAAGAACAATTATATTCAAGAATTTTCCTAGTGCATTTAAAAACAGCTGGGTGAAAGTCATTTTAAACACCCAGATCCAACACATTAGTTCTCTTATGCATTTAATTAAGCAGAAGTTAAAATAAATTAGAACGGAAGACATTCAGTGCTGATTGTTGAATCAACAAAGCAAGAAACAGCCTAGCATTACCCTTCCACGGATGTCTGTCACTCAGCGCTGATGCCTTGTAAATTCAACCCTTTCACAGCTTCTGAATAATGGTTTCTTTTCCAGTAAAGACTGGTCTGTGGTATATTAATAAACAGAGGACTTCACAGAAACCAAATTTTGGTCTCTCTGTGTGCATGTGTGCATATACCAGTTTTTCTTCTTCATGATACCTGTATGTTGCTGGTCTGGAAAACTTTCTTTAATCCCAGCACTTGGGAGGCAGAGGCGGTGGATCTGTGTGAGTTTGAGGCCAGCCTGGTCTACAAAATGAGTTCTAGGACAGCTAGAGCTGTTACACAGAGAGAAATCGTGTCTCAAAAAACAAACAAAAAGGAAAACATCAAAGTTTAGTAAAATATAGAAAAAGGAAATTTATCAGTAAGTTTGGGTTTTATTGATTGCTGGGAGTGTTATTTCTAGTACTAAACTATTCTTCTTCGACAAGATGGAGTTGAGCCCTATATGCTGGTTATGGGAGCAGAGCAAAATTACATACATCAGCCAAGAAACTCAGCCCCGTTAAGTTTTCTAGAATGTTCCTTGTCCCCTGCCTTCCTGCTTTAGCGAAGACAGTTTCTCTTGTGTGTTGGGCTGATCTGGCCAGAAGACACCAGTGTGTTGGGCTAGCAGAGGCCGATAGCAGCAGTGCAGGGCCTTACCTAGTGAGAGTGATAGTTCAGAAAGCTAGCCCCTTTGATGATTGATGAGGGATGGACACCAAACTCCCAAATGATACATTAATTGATTTTGTTTCTGTGACTACAAAGGTGTAGACTATCGCATTGTGTTCAAGGTAACGGCCGCTATGATCAGCAAGAAGCCCAGTTGTGGGTTTTTCAGGCAGATAGAAAGCATACATGCTGCCCCATATCCAAGGACTTGTTTTACTTTGCTTCAAAAAGTCCCAAATACCTTAATGTGCTTTGGGCCTGTAAGCCGCACAGTGACCACAGGAAATGCACACAGAGCAGAGCTAACCTGTAGGCACAAGACTTAGGTCTTCTCATTGGTTTGCTGCTAAGAAAACCCCAGCTGATTGGGGATTCTGGGATTTAAAGGCTTTTTATGGGAGTAAAAAAGCCGTTCCTAGAGCATGGAAACCTATGACACCTTGCCCATATCACTGTGTCCCACTTTTCTCAAACAGTCCCGCTCCTGGAGAAGGCTCACAATCTCAATTGTCGCCTTAAGCAATTTACTAATTAGACATTGAAACTGTATGCTCTCAGTCCCAGTGCAGAATGAGTGAGTCTCACAAACGGGGCTAGAGAAGAACAAAGACGTATCTGGTGCAGAGAATCAAAGCCAGAGCCCAAACAGCTTAACCCGAGTGGAGTGGCCATAGCAATGCTGGCTTGTTCAAGTGTGTTAGTGTCAGGCTCCCTGACCTGGTCTACAGCCTGAGAAGATGATCAGTGGGAAACAGCACTTACTGGGCGTCATAAGGATCAGTGTCTGAGTCTCAGGAGCCAATAAGGCCTGGTTTGGCAGCACGTATATATGTAATCTTAGTTCTCTTAACGTGAAGTGGGAGGTAGGGATGGAGAATTCCCTAGAAGCTTGTGGACCAGCTCCCCTGGTTAGGAGTGGCAAACAGTAATGTATCTCAGGTAGAACCTAAGCCTTGTTACCCAAGGTTGTCCTTTGACCTCCACAATATGGTATTGCATACGTGTTCCTGCACTGCACACACATGTGTACACGTACACACATCTTGATGAGGTTGTAGTTGGAATAAGTGGTGGTAGGGAGTGTTAATGAATGGCAGGGACCCCATTTCTGGAAGCAACCCACATCCTGCTCTACCAACCTCACCAGGTTGGACAGATACCACGATCAATCCAACTGTGTTTCAAGATAAGCCAGAAATCGGGGATTTTAGGTGCCTGAGCCAGCCTAATGAGTACTCATGTTCTACACAGACACCTTGATGCCTGGCTTTGTGGCCCCCTTTGAGTGAAGGCTTTCCTCATTTCCCATCTTCGAGGATTCCATGCCTAGGCTCTTTGCTGCTGTTTCCTTTGGAGATCAGCAAAAGGCAAAACCGTATAAGGCTGGTGAGAAAGGGGGCATGGAATCAGTGGCCGGTTAGTGTGGACTAAGAGGTTTTGCAAGAATCTGTTGCTTGTTTTCTGGACTAGGAGGTTATGTAGGAATCAGTGTCCAGTTAGTGTGAACTAGGGTTATCTTTGAATCAGTGGCCTGTTAGTGTGGACTAAGATTCCATAGGAATCCTTGGCCTATTTTGTGAACTAAGATAACATAGGAATCCATGGCCTGTTTTATGGCCTAAGAGGTTACGTAGTTGAGCCTCTTTCCACGTAGCCATTCCAGGTGCTAGTTGCCAGGATTTCATGCAGGATGTATAGGGTGACGCGTATGATAGTGTTAGTTGTGGGCCCCAGGCCAGCGCCACTTGCTAGGCAGGGAAAACCTGTACCACGTCATTCCTGGGACACATGCAGATGAACCATGCAGAAACCATCCTTCCAAACATGGCCCTGGCTTTTAGGTCATGGATTTTTATTCCACAGTCGGCTTTGATGGTCAGCTTTGGTTTTCAGTCAAGTTGAGTTAGTCTTATATCTTTATGTTCTTAAAAAAAAAAAAAAAAAGTAATGATGTCCTCACTTCCCTGCAGCCATTTCTGTCTCTGTGAAACAGGCGATTTAAGGTCCAGCCAGTCCTAAAAGCTTTTAGCTTGTGAAAAGCTTCTTTTTTTCGGCTTTTAAAACGTTCACTCTGTGTTTAGAATAAATGGCATTCCTGGATCTGTTAAGCAGGCAGTTAATAATGCCAGTGAAGCTGCCCACTCTACACCCAGCCATAAAACCCACTCAGAGGACAGCCCACGCAGTAGGGTTCTTTCCACGTGACCCATGCCAAAAGCCTTAGATCAGCGTGACCCTGCAGGCTGTTACCAATGGGCTATTGATCTGCCCTGGTTTCCCCTAAAGGTTGACTGGGTCTCAGTAATCGACTGTGCCAGTCTGCCTTCTCCATTAGAGGAAGCAGCGTCACTAGGAGAAGGCATTGAGCCTGTGCTGTTGACCTTGAGAGAACTTCAGACGTGTGCCTTTCTCTGGGGCGAGTCCTCCTTGCTCATCTTTAAAATGTGCGCTCAAGGGACTGTAGAGTCTTTGTGGGTTCACACTAGGTTGGTCACCTAAGATACAAAATAGGCCCCAAGGAAACTTTACCTATGAGAATAGTTTATTGCTGTGTATTTAGATGTTTAAAGATTCTGAATTTGGGATCACTAATACTATTGACTGTTGGAGAAAAATTGAAAAAAGGTGTCTCCCTCCTCTCTCTCCTCTCTTCTCTGCTTTCCTGTTTCCTTCTTTCCCTTCAACAGGGTCTGTCTGTGTAGCCCAGACCGACTTCATCCTCTTTGTCCTGTGCCATTCCTACCCAGGTGCTGGTATGTCAGGTACATGTAGCCATGCTGGTGGCCTCATTTTCTTGGTTATTAAAACATGACACAGTCATGAAAACAAAGGCCTTCAAACTTCAGATGGTCCATGCAACACCACTATGTCTGTAAGTTTCCAGAGTTCCCGTTATTTGAATTGGGTTGTTATAATGATTGTGGAGGAGATCACATTTGTTTTAGGAGGTTCACTCAAGTATTTGGGGCCTAAGGTTGCCGAAATCTATGAATGGCTGTCAGGTGGGCGTGCATACTGTCAAACATACTTCCAGATGCTGGCTGGAATGGATGCGGGTAGAGGCTTGGGGGTTTTCAATATCAAAACAGTAGAGTGGGCTGGAAGCTGGTAAATGTGCTGGGGAAAATGATGGGGTCTTTCAGAAGTTTGCACTGGGTCTCTGCATCCTGCCCTCCTCTCCCACCTGACTGTCCTCCATTCCTGGGATGGTTGTTTGAAAAGACAGCTTCCTTGTCCAGCCCTGAGTGCCCCTGCTGTTTTGTTTCCAATTCCTAGTCATAATCCTGTGCTCATGACATTATAATCATCACCACAAGTGGCTAATTGTGATGTCACAAATGGGGGATTATGACTTGAAATGAGGAGTAAACAGCAGGGGCGGATTAATTCCTAAGCAACGAAAAAGATTCTGTTTGGTGCAAATGCCCCAGGGTAATAAAATTTAAAACGGAAAATGGCAAGAGGAAGACAAAGGGAACATATGTGATCTATTAGCCAAATTGTCTTTAAGTGGGCAACCCCTTCCCCCTTTAATTTTCCATGTGGCATGAAAAGCTCCTCTATAGGAGATAAATGGATTTGGTTTTAGGCCTGACAAAACTCAAGGTGTCTTGCTGACTGGTGGCAGGGACGTCACACCTGGCATGCAAAGTGGGTCATTATGGAGCCATCGAGGTGTTTTTTATTTTCCGTAAGGCCAAATTGCTCTTTGCAGTGAGAATTGCAAAAGCCAGGCTATAAAGACCAGAATGATGGCCAGAGACAGCTGGGCTGGTAATTGACAGCAGTCCCAACCTGGGAACCCTGGGCAAGGCCAGTAGAGCCTGAATGGCGCTCATCACTCAGGACAGTTTTCTGAATGGCTTGCATGTCAGTGGTGTAGCAGCTGTTGCTCTAAATTGGCCTGGAATAAGCAGACAATTCTCCGTGGAACTGGAATTTTTCAATTCTAGATGAAGGATGTCCTTTTTACCCCTTTAGGAAATGTCTAGTTCCCACACCCTTTGGTGAACCTAGCTTCTAGGTTATTCTCTGCTGCAAATGACCCTCAACTACTCCTTTATCCTCAGGGGTTACTTGGCTGTCTCTGTCTCCAGAGGGCTCTTGAGTTTGTGGCCTTTTCTCAAACCACACAGCCAAACTAAACTGGAAATCCCATTGATTGTTCTCTGCTTAGGACATAGTGTTCTGTGCTTCCGTGAATTGTATTTTGTTCTCTCTTGTGTTCCTCCAGCTTGGACTTAACCCTCGCTTGAATGTTGCAAACCTTGCGAAATGCCCACCAGAGACTCAGAGCTTGAGTTGAGAAGAGCAGCCAGCCTCGTATTGTTGAGGCTTTATAATTTAGTTATAAAAGTCTTCTTATTGATAATAATAATAAGGCGCTTAATAATAGCCGTCATGCACCAAGTAGAAACTATGTGCTTACCACGTCGGGACTGAGATTAGAATGTATTGCTCTGTCGGTGACATCGTCTTGTGGCAGTGAGAGGAGTATGGCCATGTGCTTGGAGTTGGACACATCTGAGGTCCCTTCCAGGCTCAGTGTCCCCGGAAAAGTTGTGCTTCCTTGATGGCAATTTCCTCTTGATTCCCAGAGCCAGCAGAGATGGTTCCTGTGTTTGTAAGAGGCACTTACAGCCAGGTGTTGTCTCTCGAGCTGCTGCGCAGCCCCAGAGTGGCCTACTAACCATGTGTATGCACACGTGAGTTGAAGGTGGTTCGCTTGCTCCTGTGTCCATGCTGCTAGCTCATCCCTAGGATGCATTGCCAGCTTGTTGCATCTTTGATCCCATGTATAGTCAACCACTCAGGCGTTCTTAGCTCTTCTTTGAAACGGTGCATGTATTTCGTTGTTTACTTTTGCTGTTTTGTGTGAACATTTATGGCTTTCTCTCTCTTTTATTTTATGCGTCCGTTTTGGTGTGGATTTTCTCAGAGTCACTGTTTGCCATGATCCAGTAACATTGGGAGGAGCCAAGTGCATGTGTCCAAGCGCAGAAGAACTCTCTTTCAACATATGACAGGAACTCTGAAACCCAAGTGTGGTTTTATGCGGGAAATCCAGCGCTGTGGGAAATGCAAAGTCCCAAAAACTGGAGAGCCAAAACCCAGACCTTGTGCAACATCTTAGGGCGATTTCAAAACCAGCATTCAGCATTGGATTAATGGAGATTAAAACCTTCCTTCAAAATTCTGAAGGACTTGGAGATCTGACCTCGTAATTTACCAGGAAAAACTATTTGGGTTGATCGAACTTGGGAATGAAGTTTGAAAAGTACCAAGAGAGGGTAGCAAAAATGACCATGGCTGTGGTTCTTAGAAGCTCCACAGTATAAAGGCCTTTTCTGTCCCAGAGGGGTGTTAGGATACATTTAACCCAGGTCTGGTCTCCAGAGTTTTCTTGGTTTCTGACTTACTCCTATTCTCTCTCCCAATTTAAAGTGTACTTCTTTTATATTGTCAAGTGGTCCTGAGGGTTGAATGAAGCAACACATGTGAAGAATGGGGGAAAAGGGTCTGTGTGTCCTTATTTACTTATTATTTTGTATTTAGTATATGGTGTGTGCGTGTGTGTGCGTGCATGTGCATGCACATGTGCATGTTTCTTTACAGAGGCCAGCATGGAATATCAGGTGTCTCTTTCTGTCTTTTCAGTCTTACTTCCTTGAGATGGGGTTTCTCTCTGGGCCAGAACCACCTTCAACTCTTGTGTGTACAGTTGTTTGGCAGGTCACACGCTGTGGCAGCCCAACAGCTCACGAGGCAGTGGTTGGTCAGCAAGCCCCAGGGAGCCAGCTTCTCCACTTTCACTGCCCTGAACTCCCAGCACTGGGGTTCCAGATGTTTGGACCCTGCTGTTTTTGACACGGTTCTGAGAGTCTGAAGTCAGGTTCTCATTCCCTCTCAGTAAGCACTGATCTCCCCCTGCATGGACAAAGCTCAGAATTTGGAATTAATCCTAGCTAAGAAGATATGTAAGATCTTGAAAGTTCTATATGAACACTCTGAACTGAGTGGGGAGGGGTGCACCGTGATTCTTTGTGGAGGGCAGGCTAGCCAAGCTAGGGTTGGACTTACAGCCAACCCTAACATGTATGTGCTTGGCATGATAAGCCCCTGCCTTCAATCCCCATCCCCTAGTTAAAAAAAGAAGCCCCTAGTAGCTACAAGGTGGGTGGGGGCAGGAGAAAAATGAAAGAATGTTGAGTTGTAAATGTCTAGCCAAGAAGGAGGTGGGAAAAAGGTTTTCATTAAAATAAAGAATGTTGCGTACTCATAGAGATCAAACTGCCTTGTCTGTGTCGTGGTTTTGGTGCAGAGAACACAGACACAGTGGTGTAAGAGTAGTTTGGTAGTTAATAATGGTGGCAGTAAAGGTGGGAGACGAGGCAGTGAGGACCTCAGAGCACAGTGAAGATCTCACTCAGTTGCAACCCCTGTCCCCAGGGTTCCATTTGTGAAATCTTTGGCTGGGGAGAAGCTTCATTTGACTCAAAATATGGTTGGATCCTAAGTGCTTGAAACTTGAGTATCAGGTTCTTTCTAGAAGGGAGGTGGCAGTGGGCCACCTCGAGGGCTGCTCTACTGTTTGAGGTAGGCTTCTTGCCATATCTTATTTCTGTCACATCCTCCTGTTTATTGCCTTCATAGCCTTGGGTCATCAGCTGTACCAGCAAATTGGTACAGTTAATCTCTCCTCCAAGGTGCGGCCTCAGTTAGTCTAATTGACTGCCATCTCACCAAGGCACACTGCTGGGGTGGCACCCGATGGGGCAGTTTTTGGCAGGCTGGCATGTGAAGGTTTCTGGCCTTTGGTGAGGTGATCTCTCGTTGGGGCTTTGGATTAGTGGCCATGCACAGTGTTCTGCATGAAAATGCAGTTATTTTCACAGCTGCTGACCTTCCCCTCAACTATGCTTAGCACATGGCTGTGTTTACTCGTGGAGCAAGGGAACAGTGGAGAGGTATGAGCTTTTATTTACTTAGTGGAGCGTGTACACATGCCTATTCTGATCAGTGAGGAAAGTGTCGCATAGAGAAATTAGGGACTAGGGCTCGCCCAAGTCCCTCACCTGAAGAATGGATAGCGGGGGATCTTTGCTCTGCATCTGCCTACCAGGTCCATCATCTGGATTACTGTCTGGTAACAGATAGAGTGGACAGAGACCAACCCACACTGCACTGTAGTCTGCCACCAAGTGAATGGCCTTTTAGAGCTGGCCTGTGCCATGACAAATGCCAAGTTTGTGGGGAAGTGAGTCCTCTTAGACTCAGCCAGTCACTCAGTGGGTGAGTCCTGTGGAGTTGTGCAGTTTCCGTGAAGGGACCAGGCTGTGCCCATCAATTCTGCATGCACCTACTCTTTGATATGGCACCCCTGCCTGTAGGGCGCTTGTTCTGCAAATGTACCTTGTCCTCTAGTGCAAGCTGACACACGTCAAGGCTGTTCATCACAGGAGCATTTGGATTTGGAGAAAAGTTGGAGGTAACCTGACAGCCCATTAATTGAGGCAGCTTTAATAAATTATGCTCGCCCAAGTAATGGCATACGGGCAGCTGTTACAACTAGCTAAGCAACTCCCTGTGAGCAGATACGTGTGTTTGTCTGTATCTATATCTGGATTGCCCTAGATTGCGTAATAAAATCTAGAGGAAGCAATGTTTTTGTTTGTGGAGGCCTAAGAACAGTCTCAGGTCTCAGATGTGGTCGCTCAGACACTGTCCTTTTGTTTACCTCCTCTCCAAGTCTCTTTCAGACCTGGCATTCACCGTGTAGCTGAGGCCAGCTCACCGTTGAGCCCCAGGAATTGCCCTGTCTTAGCCTCCACAGTACTGGGGTTTCAAACATGGGGCCACCACAGACAGTATGTTTGTTTTGAAAACAAAAAGCAAAAACATGCATTCTGGGGACCAAACTTTGTTGGTTAAGCCATTGCTCCAACCCAGGGGATTGTTTCTATGGGGTTAGCACAAGGTGTCACCAGGAAGTTTGGAAGAGGGGAAGGGAAGAGTAAGGATTTCACCACCCCCTTTTTCTTTGACTTTGCTTATTATATCTGCATGCATTAATTCAGAAAATAAATTGAAAAAAGGAGATTCCTCAAAGCAGCTAAGCCAAAAGAAGGTAGACATGAGGCTGGGAAGAAGATGCCAAGTGGAGAGTACCACCTGCAAGATGGCGCCTTTTTTCCAGTTGAAAGGACAGTAACATTACTGAGTTTGGAGGAACTTTGAGGAATAGCTTGACTGGAAGAGCTTGTCTGGGGTTCACTTAGGGTCTTTATGCTTTCGCTTTCTCTAGGTATCTGCAGTGACAGACTCTTGTGCCATGCCCCTTACCTTTCATGGAAGGATAATCAAGTGTTTTTCTAAGTATTTGTGATGGTTAATTTTGGTT
Source organism: Ondatra zibethicus (assembly GCA_004026605.1). NCBI lineage: Eukaryota > Metazoa > Chordata > Mammalia > Rodentia > Cricetidae > Ondatra > Ondatra zibethicus. Next base: position 127,332 of record PVIU01003995.1, read on the forward strand.
GTCAACATGATGGGATTCAGAAATGCCATGGAAAAGACTGACGGAGGATGCCCATCTCGGAGATCTAGCTTAGGTGAATGAGGTGAGAAATGTAGGCCGCCTCGTTCCCATGGACTGGAGTCCCAGACTGAGTGAAAAAGAGAAAGCGATGGTCATCTCTCTCTGCTTCCGGGTTATGGAGGCAGTGTGACTTCAGGCCTTGCATTCCCGCTGTCCCTTACTTCTGCTCCATGATGGACATCAAAGCATGAGCTCAGATAGACCCTTCCTCATTTAGCTGATACCAACCCCCCATAATTTTGTCACAGTAATCGCAAGACCTTAAGGAGAACTGCCAGGATGCTCACCTTCAGGGTGGATTTGTCAAGGCCCCGTGCCCCACGCCATGTCACCTGGCTGGCCCTCTGTCAGTGGGGCATTCGTCTTCTTGCAATGAAAAGAAATTGCGATCTTTATGTTTTATATTTCTACAAAAGGATAGGAGAGACTGACTTAGGAAATAATGAATTCTTTTTTCAGGGAGGACTTTTGTAGTTTTGCTGGCCAAAGAAATCTTTTTATTAACACATTAGACAAATTCCTTAGAAGCCAATTTGCATTCACGCAGAAGCATCTGTGGGGGTGACATCGAACTGTGCGGCTGTACCTGCTCCTTTCCGGGAAATCAGTTTGTTAAATCGCCTTCAGAATGTGACAGCTTTATAGTGGGATTATGATTTTTTTTTTGTTTTCATGTCTGCTCAAGAGCTAGAGAATAAGACAGTTTAATCGCACACCATTATGTGGATAGGACCGTGGGAAGCTCAGATTTGCCTCCAGAAGAGGAAGTCGAGACCCAGCTGGTTGAGTCTTTAACAAACGCTCCTAATTACACTGTTTGGAGACAGACCCATTCAACCCCTTCTTGGGGTGTCTGGCTTTCCTGAATTGTGGCTGATGTCACTTTTTCTTCTTCAGGTCTTGTAACGTGGTTGTCAGGGAAGGGGTAGGACCAGCCTGGGAGAGAAGGAGGTAGAGATAGGAGGAAGGAAGTCTAGGATGGAATCCTTAGTTCTGCCACATTTATTTTATTATTTACAGGGATTAGGCAAGCATCAGGATTTATACAGGTGTTACTTCAAGGCAGAGAGGACTTCTTTTGACAGACTGAGGAAGGAGAGCCCCTAGAGGTAGCCTCTGGTGTGTCCAGGCATCTGTCGCCCCCGCTGGGGATTTTTATGGAATCTGGGCTCCACAAAGCCACAGCTCATCAAGGCTCTTTTTTTTGAGACTCTGAGGCCACCAGCTGTGGCAGCAGGTCTCAGCTTTGTCGGTGATTAGCTGCCTGGCAGGGAAGGCTCTTCCAGCTCTCTCTTTTCTAGAGTCTTTGGTGGATTGGCACAGTCTAATCTGGCCCCTCACCGAGCGGGACACTGGCAGCTCCAAGCAGAAGAAAGAAGCCAACTCCCTCTCCCCACCTCCCTGCTTTCCATAGCAAAGGACTTCACATTTGTGTTTGCAAAATTCAATTTCTGTAGCCCTTGTCGGCTGCTGCTTTAAGTTGTGCGCCTTGTTTCTAGGTCACTGCCTAGAGGAGGGCAGACTTTGTCCTCTCCTCCCCCAGCTTCTTTCTCTGGGTTATTTCCTTTGAGTTTTTTCAGTAGCAGAGGCTTAGGTTTGGTGAACTAACATTGCCCCACTTGGCTGTCTTCTCAGTACCACAGGGGAAGTATGTGGACTCAACTCCTCCTTTAGCCTGACAAAGAGGCCAGGAATTGAGCAACTTTGGATCCATACTTGGTTAAAAAGCCAGTATGGGTGACTTAGACATTCCCTAGCCTGGGCACCTTGACTTATGTTTGAAGATGGTTTGTTCTGTAAGGATTCATCATTTGGCTGGGCAGTGATGGCTTCATCACTTGAGAGGCAGAGGCAGGTGGATCTCTGAGTTCAAGGCCAGCCTGGTCTACAGAGCAAGTTCCAGGACATACAGGAAACCCTGCACAGAAACCCTGTCTCGACACTCCGCCCCCCTCCCCCCCCCGTCACCCAAAAGGAGCAGAATCTGTCACACTCTAGATTATGTTCTAGGAACAGAAGTTTGTTTAACTGTTAGTTTATGAGAATCATTGTTGGGAGGCATTGGGAGTTCAGGTAGGAGTGAGTGCTGTGTACATGTATGTGGGCTCTATGTGCATATCCATGCACGTAGAGGTCAGAGGTCAGCTTTGTTGTCATTCTTCAGAGCTGTCCTTATTTTTAGAGACAGGGTCTCTCACTTGGTGCACATTGTTAGGCTAGGCTGACTGGCCAGCAATACCCAGTGAGCAATCTTTCTCTTCCTCTAGTACGGGCTTACAAGTATACAACAACATTCCCAGATTTTTTGTTGTTGTTGTTTTAAATTTGGGTGCTAAGGATCAAACTCAGTCCTTGGTTTTACAAGATAAGTACTTTACCAAATGAGTTATTTCACAGACCAAGAAAAACATCAATACTGTATATAGAGAGAGCAGCACTAACAAAGATTCCTGATGTCTTCTCCAACTGGTAGTGGCGATTGGAATGACAGCTTTGGGGGAGTGATTTATGTACTAACTCCTTTGTCATGTATAGTAAGTTGAAATGGTATATATCCACAAACATAAATGTACACACATGAACTAGCTTGTTTATTTGCCCTTGATAAAATCTATAGGGATTCTTACTGAAATCAGGTGTGCATTTTTGGTAGTCTGAGTTAGAATGTAAAGTGTGGCTTGTATGAAATTCACTTTGCGGGAGCCTTGGAGAATACTTCAAGTAAATAGGTGGTTGCCCACGCTCTTCTGTGGTAGCTGAACGAAGAGACAGAGGCTAGTGAGGCTGCCCACATGGGATGCCCGAGGATGCTAAAGACCTTGGTGGCTTTGAAGGTTTAGATACAACTTCTCAAGTGGCGATGGTAGATATGGGTTGTAGAGCTTGAAGTTTAGAAATGTACTTCTGTGGGGTGCATTCCTGTGTAGCCACGTGAAGTAGCTTGCTGAGTAGCTTTGTATTGACGGTTAGGGAATCCCCCGCCCCCCAAAAAATGAAAGAGAAAACAGTATGTTAATGACATTGAGAGCATGTTTATCGCTATCTTTGAAAGTAGTTGATCAGAGAAATTAAGAGGCTCCAATCAGCTCCCATTAGACTAGAAGTCTTGGGGCATGTCTGGTTGTATTCTGACAGTGTTCTGCCTGTAGAGTTTGAGTAGCCAGCAAATCGTGGGCCTCTCAAGTGCATGGGCAAGGAAAGCCTTCAGCAGGAGCATCGAGCAAGGGCTCATCTTCTAGCCAGTGCCCTTGTTATTTCAGCATCCTCGTGTGCGTTCAGCTTTTCCTTCCTCTGGGCCCTGCCCACATCTTCCCTGGAGTAGGCGATCGGTGGACCTTTGCCAGACTGCACTCTGGCATCAGTTCCAGCGAGGCAGTGGCCTTCACCTGTTGTGACAATGTCACTGCCTCTCATTTTATGCAGCAGATGGCTTGGAGCACAGTTAGTGCTTCCTGTGGTGGCCATCAGTTCTTGGAAGGGTGGAGCTTTTGTTCTGGAACTCTGCTAACATTAAAAAGAGAGGACAGGGTTGCCAACGCTCCCTAGGGGCAGTGGGTTACCTGCTCCTCTCATTGTGTGTCAAAATAGCTGGTATAAAGGAGGGAGAAAAGTTACAGTGGCTCATCATTCAGACAGTTAAGCCATTTGGGTAGGACATCGTGGAAGTCGTGGTAGAGGAGAGGTTCGTATCATTGATGAACAGAGAACAAGTGACCAGAGATAATGAACTCTAACTCAAACCCAGGGACCTACTTCCTCCATAAAGAGCTTCTCCAGAGCCAGGTCCGGACCGAGAACTCAGAATATGAGCTTGTGTGTGTGGGGTGGGGGTAGGGTGTGTTTTGCTTCATCCTTTTCCATTTCTGGATGTCACTCTCCAGCATAAAAGGCAAACAAGTACTTAATTGTCCCCGTCCTAGATGTGGGCCTTTGTTAGAGGCAGCAGCGGTTGCAGGAACCTTTCTGCCTGCCCACCTGAAACAGGCAGAGAGAAATGGATGTGGGAAAATGGAGGACCCAGTGAGAGAATGGGAACTGGACTAAGTAAAGCTCGCGTACCTAGCACACTCTGGGTGATTTTGCCTTGAAAGTTTGTGAAGGGATATGTCCTTATGCCTGCATCATGGTCAGCATTGTGCCATCGAAGATTGCATGTCCTAAGAGGAGACCACCATCTCCCATGATTCCTCGTATTGACTCCCCCCTCCTCCTTAAAAAACACACGATTGGCTAGACGGAAGCAAAGCTATTTGAGTAATGCCAACTGCCTGTTGGTTTTTGAGTTCAGGTCAGCTTTTTTCCAGAGAATGAAATCCCCTCCCAACAAGGAAATGAATGAATAGGAGACTAAATGCCAGGCTGTTTCAGATCTCAGAAATGTCTTCCTGGAAAGTTTGTTTATATGTGTGTGTGTGTGTGTGTGTGTGTGTGTGTGTGTGTGTGTGTGTATTTCTCAGAAGATAATGCTTAGAGGATGATTGATTTTTTTGGGGGGGGATGTGAGGGGTGTGCTATGCGAATAGAAAAAAAATGAGGTATGACTCAGGAGGTTATTGTGGGTATGAGGGAGAGCACAGCCAGAAGCAGGTAGAAAGGTCCAGACTGAACCCAATCATGGGGGCGGGGTGCGCAGAAAGGACTAGAAGCATAAGAGACCAGGAGAGAGCCAGTAGACCAAGAGACTACAAAGCCAAAATGGCGGAGGGTTATATATGAATCAGAGAAGCTAGGGGGAAGGGAAAGGAAGCTGAGGGTGGAGAGGTTCAGGGTAGGGGGTGGGGTGCAAAGTACTGGCTAGGAGCCAGGCTTCTGTAACAGGCATTGGAGATGATTACTGGTGGCCAGTGTCCTCTAGATCTGTTAAATAAGCACCTCAGCCATTTGGCCTGAGTTCGAGACTTAACATGATGTTTTCACATAGATAAAATGAAGCCACTATAGTTTCTGCCAATACAGGACTGGTTAAATAAAGTATGGCCTCCTTGAAACATAGAATATTAGGTAGCTGCAAGTGTCATTGTGTACTAACACTGAGAGAGTTTAGTGTGTGTTGGGGTGGAAAGCGCTGTTCCAGAAGAGGATCCTGGGGGTTTGTGAATGCTCTCAGGACCAGCCGAATTGTGTGTCTGTCTGGGTATGTCTGTGTGATTTCTCCGAAAAGTGGCTACAAGCTACGCGTGAGACCACATTACTTTGGGGCATCCTCAGGGAGAGGGGACATAAAGGGGTTGTTGTGTATTGTTCACACCCATGTGTCACCCTACTTTTGTAGAAAAGGGAATGCATTTTTAGTCTGTTGGTGTATACATTCCGGGGAAACCTCCCAGTAAGGATAAGGTTAGTGATGCAGATGACCTGTTCTTATCAGGACAGGCGAGTGGTGTTTATGCTGGTGTAAGGCTCCTGGACCTGTCCTGGGAGCTGGCAGGAACAGCAGGTCTCATGGGTAAGGGACTCTTCTTTGAGTTCATAAAGCACTTGCCGATGGAAGGAAAGAAACGGTTCTTATCATGCGGGGCATTGTTAGGCTTTCTCATTGTGGAGGGGACCAGAGGATGAGGAACGAGCATTCTGTGCTGGCGAGAGGGATTGGTTCATAAGAGCTGCACAGACATGAAGTACTTACCTGGTTCCCCTGCAGCCCCAACACTGGGGTGGAGGGGTGTGCGTGCGGTGTGGAGACAGGAAAATCACTAGAGCTTGCTTGTTTGGCTGAAAACTGATAAGCGTCAAGTTCAGTGAGATGTCCTGCTCAGAGGGATAAGGAGGAGCATGACAGAGGGGGGCACCTGATGTCATCATCTGAGCTTTGCACATGTGTGCATACACTGCCATGCACTCCTGGCCCCCACAATGCACTGCTGACCCCCCCAACACCCTCCTGACCCCCATGCACTCCTAACAGTTCCCCTCCATTATTTATACTCCATGTCTAATATAGTGATTAACACTGAATAATAGATGATTAATAGTGAATTTTCTTCTGTTACTAAGGCTTGCTTCCTTACCTTTTGTAGGTGTGGTGCCAGATCATGGCTAGAGGAGAGGTTGGATGTTACATCTATGTTGTGCATACTGTTCTTTTTATTTACATGCCCCCAAGGAGTGGACAAACAGTGTTCAAGTTTTCATTGTTCAAGTTAGGAGGAGAAGTGCATCTTGGAAGGAAGCCGTCGACTTGGGGGTTGTCAGCTACCCAGTACGAATAATAAAATGATTGAGCATCATAATGTGGTTATGTATGATGAAATGGGACCCAAAATGTTCAGGGGCCGTTGGTGGTCTGTGCTGTCTGTAGACGCAAGCTGCTGTTGCCCTGCATAGAGGACGATTTATGATGAAATCCCTTTTTATCATAAGCCAATTTATGATGTTGGCTCCCTTTTTAAAAACACGTGTCCATACTTTTTTGTTGATTGTACATCTCCTTTTTTGTTGTCTTCCCAGTCCTGCTGGTGGTGGTTGCTCTTAAAGAAATTGGATGTGATGTGAGACTAAGGATTTTTATTAATTGGTTGCTATTCCTTGGAATAAAAATGAAAAAAAGATTAACAGTGGACGGATATTAAAATTGCAATTTGCTCATTCATTACACGAGCGGTTTCAGTTTTATGGAGAGGTAGGCATCATATTAAGGTCCAACTATTTAGCAAGATGTATGAATGATTAATATATGAGAAATTGTGAATTTAATACCCGTCCAAAGCTTGTTAGGATAAATGATTTTTTATGTTTCCATTAGGTTTTGTGATGGGAAATAATATATTTTATGTAAGAGAAAATTCACATTCTTCCACTTCTTACGCTTGGCACTGGATTCTGCTATTATATTCTAAACTCCTTATCTTTAACTGCCTAGGTAATGTGTTGTAATTGAATAGATGCTCACACCAATAGCTTCTGCTAGCCAGTGTACTGTAGATTCTGCTGACATTTTCTGCTCATTAGGTGCCTGGGCTTAGTAATAATGGATCTGCCTCAAGGGCTGGGCCTTCCCCTAGAAGGTGGGAAAGGGTTGGAGGTGTAGATCAGTGGTAGAGCCCTGGCTTAGCCTGCAGGTCGGGGTGGGGTGGGGGCTGGGTTCCAGTCCCACCAAGACAGATAAGGAGGTAAAATAGATAAGAAAGGAGAGAGAGAGGGAG